>CAWUFW010019583.1:0-181087 GCA_963921515.1 Calotriton arnoldi
TTACTTTGTTAGTTGTATATTTTTTGGTGGCTTTTCTGTAGTTTGTTAGTTTCCTGTAGAGTTTCCTGTAGTGGTAATATAAAATAGAAAGAAGACATTGTTTAATTTATAGGTTATGTATATTATTTATTAAAGTTTTTTACTTTTAGTATTATTTATTTTAATTTAGTTTACTTACTTTTGATAGAGTTAATTATTGGGTATATGTTGATCTTCTTATATCTGTAGTTGAATTCCTGTAGAGTTTCTCCTTCTTTAGTTTTCTTTCTTTTGGGTGTGGAATAGGAATGAAGTTTAACTGTTTATATAGTGTGTTGGATGTTGTAATTTCGATTTTATTGGTTAGTTTGAATTTGCAGTTTTTCTATTGGTTAATTTGTATTTCTTTAAAAATGTTTTGGTAGTTAGTTTCCAAATATGGAAAACGCTAATTAGTAGTAAGTTATGTATAATTTTGTATATATTTTTAAATAGCTTTTGTTATATATTATATTATTTAATTGAATTGTAATAGTAATATTTAATGTTATTAATGTTTAATGTAGTAATGTTGTTAATAATATTTTAATAATGTTATTGCTGTGTTAATTAATTTTTAATGTAGTTAAATTGTTATTGTTATTTATTAATTTAGTATTGTGTTTTTAGTAATTTAAATATTTTTATGTCGTTTTATTTGTATATTTATTATAGTTTTATATAGTCGATATATTTAATTTTACGATATTAGTGTTGTCGATATTTTAGTGTACGATATTTTTACCTAGTTAATGTATTTTATTGAAGGTCGATATTTTAGAATTTCGATAAGTATGTTAGCGATATTTGTGAAATTGATATTTATGTCCTTCGATATTGTATCCTCGATATTTTTGTAATTTTTAAATAGGTATATGATGTCGATATTAATGTTATCTATAATTTTGTATCAATATAATTGTAGCTCGATAATATGTCTTTCGATATTTTGTCAGTGATTCATATTTACTAGTGTGCATATTTATTCCTACATCTACATATAATTCTCCACTTTTTTGCCATTTTTGAGTGGCAATTTACACCTAGGTGTGAACTTACATGTCTCCAACCCCTTCAAATGAGGGATGGAACCTCCAACAACAGAATTTATGAGTGTAAAGTTACTACTTGTAACTTTTGACCTCTTGGCTGAGATCACCACAAAGGTGGAGATCTCACTATATGAAAATTTAGGGAAAGTTATCAATTTGTATTATTTAGTAAAACAAATAAAAATATGTTATCGTATGATATAAATGCTAATTTAATTTAAGATATTCATAATTAACCTGGAAATAATAAAATGTAACCCCATATGAGCTCATGAATACAAAATTCCATTAAATAGAACAAATATTTTAATATGCTAATCTGATTTATAAATGTTAATTTTTAAACAATACCTAAAACATTACTCACATGGTTACAGGGTATATATTTAATTAAATAAAAAATATATATATTTTTGTAAACGTTTAAATGTTTAAATTTCTAAATTTTAATAAAAGTTTTTTTAAAACAATAATTATATATATATATTATCACTTTATTCTTCTGAATGTCAAACTAATTTAAGTCTTTAAGATTAGCTCTTATAATGTGTTATTTTACTTTCCTGCCTGCATTATTTTCTTGGAGAGTTTCACAGTACCGGTACCATCTGTGGTACTAGACTTACTCCACGGCGGGACTGGTGCACATTTGAGACCTTAAGGTCTTTTGTAACATTAGAAGAGCATTGTGTGAATTGCAATTGTCCTACTCTTTTGTGAGTGTGTGTTTGTATTAACCTGTCACCCCCAATCCCCTACTTAAACTTCTCTAAAGCCCTACCATTTTAGAGTAATTATTGCTCCATTTTCCCAGCAATCCCTCTGGTCCCTCCCCCCTTTACTACTGAAATGTATACCTCCATGTACAGAGAGCTCCGCCACTGTGGGAGAGATCTCCGAACAGAAAAAAAGGCAGAGGTTTCCGGTCATCGGTTTGTGAATTGTATTTTGTAGTACCTGAGTAGCACTCATTTAAGTACTGCAAACTTCCGTTTGTGAATTGGGCCCAACAGAACAAACCTCAGTGTCTACAATGTGTCCATTTTAAAAAAGCAATGCTTATTTTCCCAACTGCTCCACTATTGGCTGCTTGATGACTTTTTCTCGTTGGGAGTTTCCAATTTTGCCATCCCATTCTCAGAGGCAGCTAAAATGCATTTACCAATATTTAGAAAACTAAAGCTACCCCATCAAAAGTATTCACTTTAATAGCCAATGTGTTAAACCAACAAGCACTTAATTCCTGTTAAGTCTCACTGAGCTGAAGTAGTGTGCCTCTGTTCCTCTTACATTTTTGTTGGTGCTGTGGTATCATTCAAACAAATAGCCACGCCTTGTTGCATTTTATCAACCCTTCCTTTCTGTGTCAGGAGCATCCTGGCGTTTCTGTGTTCCAATCACAGTATTCCTTAGACTTATCGGTCAATTTAGGCCTTAGGCTTAGGGGCAGATTTAGGCCAATCCATCAAAATTGTAACCTGTTTTTTTATTTTCCAAAATAAAATCCCAAAGTAGGATTTTGTTTTTGAAAATAAAAGAAAATAATGCCCCCCCACCCCGCACCATAGGAGTTCTCTTCCATGGTGTAAGGGTCATTTTGCAGTTTTCACTGCCCCTTACCAACAGGTATTACCTTGCAGTGACGGACAGCGAAAATTGGGCTTTGATTGATCACTCTAAATCGAGTGGGCAGTCAATGGCCAAACCTCCGATGGCGCTTACTCTGTCCGGCCTTCGGATGTGTATGTCAGCGGTGTTGATGGAGTAGTCTCCGTCAATGACATATTGAAGTTCCGCCGGACTTTAAATGAGGCAGGTGAAATTTCAGTTTGGCATAGAGGGTACAACGTTGCTGTTGTGACTGAGTACCCTCTTTGCCAAACTCTAAATCAGGACTTAATCTTAGCATTATCACCCTCACATAGGACAACATGATATACAATATTTCTGGACGGTGGGCCTCCGTCCAAGATTGTCTCTAATAGAGCATGTGACGACCACACAAGTTAATACGAAATGGCAGTGTGAATGCACATTTCTGGCACATGAGCATGCATAAGCTTTGTGCATGTGATATCACTGTTGATGGATGTGCAATTAGAGCATAAAATAGCACATAGGACATTAGCATTAGTAAGTGCAGTTTTAGCACATCCTTTCAAATGACATGCACTGAAACTTTGAATATATAGTATTATCTCTGAACCGCAAGTGTTTTGGCCCAATCCATGCATTAAGGGTTTTAGAGTTTTTAAATCAGCAAGTATCGTTTTGCACATTCAAAAGCAAATGCTAGCGTTTACAACAATGCCACCTGGCGTATGATATATAATACATTTTTCTGTACACCGCACTATAGGCAGAAAAAATACATTAATATCATGCTGCCGGTTTTTCTACTTTTTTTTTACTGTTCCCCATATCAGTAGGGAATTTACACAAAATTGTAGCGACTCTACACCATGAAAAAAGGCCTTTTACCTGGCGTCGAGTAGTAATTCTCTGCTGATTGTTGGATTTTGTTGTTGTCCTGCTTTCACTTCTCTTGATGACATACCATATACATCTTAGAGAGGTCGATCCATGATACAAACCAAATGGCTGATTAGATACATAATGGCAACCTGCTGATTGCAAGCATGGGAGAAAACCGAAAACTCTGATTATACACTTACTTAAAATGATCAAACTAAAATCAGCACAGTGATTGAGCCGTTCATCCACTGGAAAAAGTCCTTACAGATTGCGTTCAATTCCAGCTACAGAAATTGAATCAAGTTGATAATGTTGGTGTGTGTAATTGTGTTGCCTAGTTTTACATTTTAATTCATCGAATATTTCGCAATAATGCATTCAAAGATCATTTGTCTTTTAAAAATGATTTCGCTCTGAAACCGTGAAAACTGGATTACACTTGTAATAGAACATGTGTAAATCACACCGGACACTGGAACTAATATACATGTCTGGAAAAACATGGATGCTAACTCTGAAGCCCCTGAAAAAAAATGCTGCCCGATCTAACTTTTGATCCCTAACTGCAGGTGATATGTGCAAAACTACAACCAGCACTAACGTACGGGAGCGAATCGTTAAAAGGGAGAGACTCTGTGGCATTGGAAAAAGTAATAGCCAACACATACAGAGCAATTTTTCACCTCCCAAACTACATCTCACCCGCCCAGATACGCTTAGAGTTTGGGCTTCAAAAACAATCAGTGGAAAGGAGAGGCGCATATATAAAATGCTGGCACAAGATACACAGCGCAGAGTCAGGATCGTTAAATTCGCACCTTTGAAGCGAGCTGTCTCGCTATGAAAAATCCCCTGCCAGGGAGTACTTGTTTAACTCCCTAAAGCTATTGGGACTGTCCAACCTTTGGGGAACATCCACAGACCACCAGAACTTCAAAAAGTCTGTGACAAAGGTAACAAAAAAGGTATCCGTTCTAGAAGACAAGGCAACACTAGCCAAAAGGGCTCATGGTTGGACAGTGCTTAGCGACTATGAAGCTCTCAACCCACAATCCTACTTGAAAGTGGGAGTCAAAACGAGGACAAAAGATAAATTCCTAAAGTTGCGACTGGGCATCTTACCAACCCTCCCACACCTTCCGCCATGGGAAAGGAGATCAGGACCGCAGTCCTGCCGTTTATGCGAAAGAGGAAACCAGGATCTTGTGCACGTCATTTGCATTTGCCCTAACTTAAAGGACATAAGAAGCACCCTACTTCGACCAATATTCAAGCAGAATGGCAACAGGACTTGCAGGCAGGCAGTAAAACTGTGCTTTAACCCGACTGAGACACAGTTAAACTGCCGGCTCACAAAATTCTTTGATATATTAACTGTGAGACTCAAACATGCATCGCAAGTGGACATCAGCTAAATAAAAATAGCTGGGCTGGTCTGTCATTGCTGCTTGTCCTGGCAAGCTTTTGCTACTGCACCTTATGGACACACAGACACAACCGATTTGACGAAGATTGTAAGCGCAAAAAACGTAAATTTTAATAGGACTTATAACGATGGCTGCTTAATTTGACACAGCGCCCATTAGCCCAGCTCTCCTTGACCCACAATGTACTTTAGAATTGTTGAAGAGCGCAGTGTCTAACTGCGAGTTTTAATATAATGCATTTTGATTACCTTTTAACACTGCTTTTACCCACTGAATTACTATGGAATTTTATTATCATGCGTATGCAATGGTTTTAATTAATCATGCATAATAAACTTACTTACTTACTAACTCTGAACTCCCAAATGTATCACTTTATCATCTTTTTTTACAGTTGTGTACCTGCCATGTTTGAAAAATTGTCTACTGTGTGAGGAGGGTGGGGAGAGCCTGAGAGGGGACAGGACTTTCAAGCCATCACATCCTGAGCACCATGGGGAGACATTAGAGGGAAGGCGCTTGAAGTATGCAGAGTTTTGTGCAAGAGCAAAAGCACAACAATTTGGCTCATGAAAACATGTTGCACGAGGCTGTATAATATGTAATGGATTTGCAATGGTCAGAGCCCCTATATATGTATTAGCTGGAAACCAACTCTGTGCATTGGTTTCTAACTCACCTGTGCTCACTGTGCGATATCGCCGCTTCACCTGGTGACTACGTAAATAGAACCGATCTCGTGTGACACACGATGTCACTATGTGTGTTGGCAGGACTGCAGAAGTGGTTGGTGAATTTGGAAATTGAGGGGAATAAATACTCCTCTTGAATTGCAAACAGTGGGCGAGTAAATCCAGTGAGTGTGACTTCATTGTGGAGAGTCTGTGAAGGGGTATCTAACATTTGAAAAATACAGGGCCAATAGATTTTTGAGCACAATCTTCAAATAATTTAAAAATGTAAATGTTTGAGACGGAACGCTAATGAAATATTCCAGTTCTTTCTTGCTAAATCAGGAAAGTCTTACCATACCATAAGGTGCAAGGGCTCATTCACCTGCAAAAAAATAGTGAAATGCTGGCAAAGCAATGCATTTTTCCTATAAAGTGGTCAAAGACCTCTAGAAAAACAGGAAGTTTAAAAGAATCTGCTTATGCAATTTCATATGGCTTTTCATTTTTTAAAAAGCATACAGTATCTAAAGGATAGTGCATCCAATTGTTCTCTCTCTTGATATACTGGTATTTTTGTCTGTGAGTCCTGGGAGGCTGATAAACACCTCCTAGTGTATGCACTCTGTCTCAAAATATAGTAGCCATGTTTAATTCTATCTGGCATTACTGGATCTCTCGTAGAGCTACAAGTAATATCATCCAAAGGCACCAGTGGCATAAAGATGAGATGTCACATGTCTGCTGAAGTACGTTGTAACACAACTCACATGTGTGACTTTGAAAGTATTGCTTCAGTACAGTGTTTGTGGTCCTGGCCAGCTATAGCCAAAGATTCCAAGCAGCACATGCGAAAGTAAACCATTTGTGAGAAAGCCTACTCCTAACATTAGCTAAGTCACCCATAAATAGTGCTTTGCAGCCCACAAGGTGGGGGTGCATAATGTATAAAAATGAGACATGCCAAATATGGGATGGGCATGTTTCTACAGTGACAAGATTTAATAGTGGTATTTGCTGCATGCGGGTGAAGCAGTCTTCCCATTTTTACCAAGGCCTGCTTGGAACTACATCACAGCTGCTTAAGCGACTCCAGATCGTACAGAATACTTCAGGCAGAATCATCCTCAACCTTCCAAATTGAACCAGCATCAACCCCCACCTCAGAAGTCTCCACTGGCTCCCCGTCCAGAAGAAATGCCAGTTCAAGCTGCTGACCCACGCCTACAAAGCCCTCAACAACATCGGGCCCACCTATATAAACCACAGCCTGACCTTCCCCCATCCCGCCAAGAAACTCCGCTCCGCTTCCCTCGCCACAGTGGAGGTCGTTCCTTCTCCTACCTCACGGCCAAGTCCTGCAACAACTTCCACCTCAGCACCGCACACTTACTCACTGACTTAAGGAAAGGGTTCAAGACTTGGCTCTTCAACTAATGGCCCTTGTGGTCCCAGTACCTGGACTCCCCCATGGGGAGATAAGCTGCGCTATGCAAATGCTGTTTAATTGATTGATTGAGCGCAAAATTCACTTTTTGATACATTGACTTAGGAAAAAGCCAGAAAAATCATCTTTGCTACCCAGTCATTTTTATAAAAAAATCAAATTAATTTGCCTCGAAGATACTTTTGAAAAAGTTTTACATCTCTGTCTGAAGTCTGTTCAGTTACCTGGTTGGCTCTGGCAAGCTCTGTCTCACCCCTGAATAGGTGTGAAGTGTCTCTCAGCGAATATCAATAATCTCTGGGAGCAGACAACCAGCTTGCAATGTACTGGCAGGAAGGCAGTAGCCAGTTAATTACAAGACCTTCAGACCTAGTGTAAGGGACTGAACACAGTGAAGCTCTCTTGTATGATTCATGTTTGCCCAAAGAAAGGGCACTTCTCTGTGTAGGCACAGTGCTACTTTCTCTTTACCATACACCTGAAAGGTGTCACATTTCCCCTTAGGAGGGTCCCAGTTAGGAGAAAAAGCAACAAAGGGGAGAAGAAACCTCCTTGACAATATGGACAGCTCTTAGTTGAAGATGAATCTGGAAGTAGGACACCAAAACGTCCCTGAGACAGTGTAGAGAAAGAGTCTAGAATAATCATACAAGTTGAGGAATCAAACTGAAAAAAACAGCTGCAGAAAAAAAGGAGCAAAAATCAGGGACGAAATGTATTTAAGCAGGGTCATGAACACAATGAAAAATACAGGAATTGAAAGAATTATATGCATCTTTCTCAGACCAAGACTCCCTTATGAATGAGTAGACAAGAAAAGATTTCACAGAAAGATCAGTTGAACAACATCTTAGACAGGGACGCTCCAGGAGCACAAACTAGTGAGACAACCATCTTCGTCAGAAATTAATACAACTCTATCAACACCCACCGTCAAAGGAAATTCATGTTGTCCTGGTATGGCAGGCATGACAGTAGAGAGCGAATGCCTGACATTCTGTCCTTGATCATTCTGGCATCTCTCATACTTCGTACCACCATACTCCTTTGTCAGAATTTTCAACTTAACACCCTGGAAACATGCAGAAAATCCTGGTAGCAAGAACCCTTCAGGGCTACAGCAGCCACGCACAAGACAATGACAGCCGCGGTCCAAGGCTAAGCAGATTGAAATCCATCCTGCACTCTGAGCATGCCACCTGTGTGGAACAAAGTCACTCTCCAGTGGGCTTTGTCTGAGGATGTTACACCTAGTTAGTAAGGACAGTAAGGGGAGGAGAAGGCATAGATGTGCACAGAGAACAAACAGGAAGCCTGATGGCTGGCATGTTTACCCTAAGCACAGCTGGTGGAGATCACCTTTTGAAGTTTGCCTTCCCTCTGACCAATGTGTCACCACTCCCCACAGGAAGTGCCTGGGCCTAAATGTGTTTTGAGAGTGTCTCCGCCTTGAAGAGAGAGGAAGGATTGTAGTGTAGCTCCTATTTCCCTAATAGGCTCTGTGCATTGGAATAATATATCCTATAGGTTTGACATAGGACTAAGGTCAGTATGTCCCTATCGAGTATATTAAACTTAATTACTTGTGCCAGCTAGCTCAGAGGCCACTAGAAACTCCTTGACAACAAGAAGGGAGTAGTTTCTGGCAGCCGCAAAACATGACCACTGTGTTTACCTTTAGAATCAGAACGTGTCCCAGAGTCGTGGAAACAATAGATAACTATTTCACTCAGCTCAATCGTGCATGCTTAGTTTTCCTCAAAGTTACACAGAAAGAACAGACGGGCGTTTCAATAAAAGGTTTTATTGAACAGTCTTGTTTCTGGTGTAAGTAAAATGTGCTGTTACGATCACAAGACAGTATGCGAGATAAATAATGTACAGTGTGAGCAGTAGAAATAAATAATACTGCGTTAGCATTATCTTTTAGTACATATGCTGTTACATAAATAACACAGACTAAAAATGCGAGTACTCATACGATGCGTTTCTAATCTAGTTCTACCCCAATGTACCTAACCTAACCTAGGTGTAGGGAGAGGTATGAAGTAGGTGAAGTATTCCTTACTATGGTATACTAAGAGTATGTTAAGTCTAGTATGCCTCGTATGCCAAGTATGCCAAGAGTCCCTCTAGGTTCTAGTCAGCTCCATACCTGAAGAATGAGAGAGGTAGGAATCTCTTTGCCAGACTCGAACTCCAACACCCCGCAAGGGAAGTCAGATCACTGGAAGCTGGACTCTCTGCGTGCAGGGATGACAGCGTCTTCTCAGTGCGTCAGGCCGGGAAACGGGCTCCTCTGAAGTCGAGGTCTCCTCTGATTTACAGGGGCTAGGGAAGGTATATTTATACCTTAGAAGTACCTCACAATGTTAGCATTGACGTGAATTGGACAGCGAAAGACGTCATGAATGAACCCCTAAGGAATAATGGTTCATGCATAATATATGAGGCCTTATAGAAATCAATAGTCCTGGGCTAGGGAAACTCCCGCAGCCTAAGGGTCTGTTCTTCATGAACTCGTTGTGACGTTAGGGTGGACGGATGTCAGAGACCATGCCTGTATTTGGAGTGCACGGTTTAATGCCTAAATAAGGGCTGGGATTTTATGCCTATATAAGGGCAGGGCGAATTGTGCCTATATAAGGACATGATATTGGAAAGCCCGTTTATGGACACCCTAAGAGGAATACAACACCCACTCCACTTTCGTGTGTACGATAATACTAAAATGCTAAACATTTCAAAATGGTAAACATTAAAATGGAGTACCGCATATTTCTAAAATATTTCATAAAACCATTTTAAAAAGGCATTTAAAAACTTATTAGAATGCAAAAGGTACTGTACATTCGAAGCATTGCTTTTCATTTCAGGCATAAAGTTTGAAAATAAATGCAATTGGAATGAAATAAGCAGTAATATTTACATGTGACAGAAAATGATCGATAAGTTCTTCAAAAATCAAAGTCATTTCATGTCATGTGAATGAATGAACTGTTTTAGACATACAAGATGACTAAGTATCCGTGGAAGTACCGCAAAGTCTGTACTATAAGGCTAGTTCTACTTTAAGCAGATTGAAGTGCCATTTTCGTTCGAAAAATGGGAAAAAAGTTCAATTTTGGTAGAGTTCCAAGTTGTTTTAAAAATGAAGGCCAAATTGTTACTGCATCTCTGGAACACTGTATGCTGAATCAGAGTCAGTTTACGGGTCTGGTGTAAACATGAGATCATCTATTTCTATAGACAAAACATCATCCACTGTAGTCGGCGTCAGTTGGAACACCTCGTGTAGTAGATCAATTGCACAGAGATGGGAAGCATCGCTTCCAGCATAAGTTGCCTCAGCAATGTTCACGTCCGTTGTTACCTGTGTGCCTGTAGATCTTTCTCGTACCTCAGCAGCAGCCAGAAGCGCCTGTGAGATCTCAATGAATGCTGACATCAGGATAGGAAGCCTCTGGGGACAACACAGAGCATGGGCCGTTATCGGCAGAGTATCGACATCCGTTGGCGTTGCTGACGGAAATGTTAGACAGGTGTCCAACACGCATTCTTCACCGCATTGCAGGCATCGTAGAACAGGTAAGATGCAATCTTGCCAGATTGGTCTGAATGACAGGAACCAAGTTGTATTAAGGTCCCGTAGACGAGTCATGCCCAAAAGCTTTACTATTTGCTCACGGCACTTTCGTTCAAGGAGAGCTTTCTCCATTTCGCTTGGAGTGATGTCTGCGAATAGGCTGGCCATAGCGCAATAGCAGAAAGAGAAATAGAATTCCGGCAACAAGTGCTAGAATTAATGGTATGCCACCAAACACCAAATGTGCAAAGTTCGGGATGATTCCGAGTATTGCCTGGAAAGGTGCTAACAGACCTGAGCAGATGCTCTTAAATACATGTACAATTCCTGTTGTATCAGACATGTTGAAGATACGTGATATCATTTCTACAAAATGTATAGGGCAGTTTGTACGTATTAAAGTCTGTATCTCAGCCGAAGTCCTTGCTACTTGTAGATCATAGGTTTCTTTGGCCGAGGTCAAAGGCACTGTTTGCTGTAAAAGCATGGCTTTCATTCTGCTTAAAGTATCAAATCTTATAAAAGAGACGTTCAGTGAAGGCCATAGAGGCGACTCCCTGACTGTGTCTATTGGGGAAACAATACTTGCATACAGCAAGTGACCCTGGAGTTGATCGTTACTAGATATGGGATGCCTGGCAGCATGCCACAGCAACTCTGATCATTCAACATGAGGTAACTCCCATTAGAAAGTTGTCCAAACATTGGATTAATCACAGCAGCTGGTGTACCCTGCAGATGGCAAGACAAATTTGCCACAGAACCATTACAAGCCCCGTGCAAGGAAATGTCCTGACATATAAGTGAACCGCTCAGTGCACGTTTACAGTTTGTACCGCTCAAAAACACTTCACGATCCCCACTCCAACATCTATATGTATACGGTAAATCCCAAGACGTCTTAATGTATTCCTTACCCAACCTTTCATATTTGCCTGCTTGCATTTGTCTGAGGCAATACTGAAACTGAAAAGTACTCACAGGTAATGTTATTTTGCCATGAATAAGCCATTCTGTAGCCGGTTTTTCTGCCACTGTGAATGGTAACTTTTCCAGTTTTTCAATGCTCAGCACTGTATACTTTGCTCCTCTTTGTGCCAGTTCGATCTGTTTATCAGTTAGATTGTATTCTGCAAACAGAGCCGTTGTGTTGATAAACGCCAAGGCACATAGCCCGCTCGCATAGATTGCAGCGTCCAGCTTAATAACACAATAGAACGTAATTGAGACTGGCCCTGTTGTAACATCGCCAAATCTTGTTCTAGTATGTCGATAGCAGAGGATACAATGCCATCCAATGAATATATTCTGGAGGACAAAGTTGTTAACCCATTGTCGACCACAGAGAGTGTTTTCTCTAAATTAATACGATCAAGTTCACGTATTCGTTCTGCGGCCTCCATTTGTGATACTTTCCATGCTTCATTATAGGCAGCATAAATGCCGGCATATATGAAACGTTTTTGACGCGGTTTTCTTGGTCCTAGCAAGAATTTCCTAAGGTCTGCGTCCTCTTTAAGTAAGGTTAAGTGTTGTTTCACATCCTGTAGTGTAGATTTATGCAGCCAATCGAGGCATAATTTTCCTACACTGTATGTTGTTCCTACCCCCGGATGTTGTCTTTGGACGTATCTTGGGTCTGGCCTATTAATAGTAAAGCCCTGAGTTTTATTCAGGAATCTTTCCTGACAGTTATTCGTGTCAGTGGGCCAGATCAACCATTTTTTCCAATCAGGATTAGATCTGTTGAGTTGTAGTATATTGTCAACTGTCACCACTGCCTTTGTATTATTATCACTGGCAGGTGTTGGTACAGAAGGTTTGTTCATCTCTTTAATCTTGGCTAGTCCAAGACAAGATGTTTGTTGGACAGTTTCATTCAAAAACATTATTTGTTCAGGGACGATGCAGGCTCTAAATAAAGCTTCTATCCCCTGTACTTGCCAATTTTTAGTACCCCAGACAGTTTTTGTGTCTATTGTGTCTTTCCAAAGTCGAAACCCTGTCTAGACAGTTGGGCATTAAATAATGCAGAATAAATCTGTTTTGTATTTGTTAACATAATTTTCAGTCCTGTCTTGTTTACATTTTTATAGTTAAACATTTCTGGATCAGATGTGTTGTAACCTGAAAAATATGGAAACTTGTTAGCAAATGTTTTTGAACTACCGTATGGTGGTGTAGGACAATGCTCCCATTGGTTAAACATAAACACATTTCTTGGATATGCAGATTTATGCAAATAATGATGACCATAGTGGTTATAACAATACAGTTGTTCATAGTCTGATGAACCCTCTAAATATTCATTTTTAGAAAATGCAGCAGATTTTTCTAGGTCAAACATAATGTCATTTACAGTCTCAAAGTCCCAATCATCCGAATAGGTACTGGACGTAATTAGATCACTTAGTGAAATTTTAAACAAATGTGGAATGTTCAATTGTTCCGTCGGGCCGAAGATTTCAAAATCTGTTTTGTCCCACACTATACCATCCTGTATAGGAACAGCTGTGATGTTCACTGATGACAAGTCTCTTGCTTCACGATGGGAAGATTTATGAGGTTTCAAAAGTACGTTTACGCCTTATCCTTCAGTGTTCACATGGATGTATCTGCCACTTATAAGCACGCTCACAGTTGTTACCAAAGCTAGCCAGAGCAGGAAAACAAAAAGTCCAGATGTAATCCAGAGTTCAATCCATGGAGAAACCAAATATGTCTTTTTCAGAAAGTGAAGAAAGTCTTGTACTTGCTGCTTGAATTTCAATGATGCTGGCGTCGTTTCAGGTTCACTCGGATCTTCTGAGAACGTATCAAAGTTAATGAAATAGCCAGAAGCAGTTCTATCAATTGTTGGAATTGCATCAGGATTTGTAGAAATCACTGGAACCAGTTCATCACTTGCCACGTTGGTGTAGACAGGTGTATTTGGACGAACTGTTAGTTGGTGTTCAAGAGGGATGAGTTCCATAGCATTGTTGCTTAGTCCTCCATCTGTTACAGCTGAATTCTCGATTGTTATCAGTCTTTTAGTCTGAACCTCTTGGATAGTAGCGAGAGGAGTGCGTCTGCTACTAGGTCGGAGTCCACGAGGCCTACTATTCAGTATTGGCCACATACTGTGGTTTGATGAGGTCGATGGACACAAATCTTTTCTCCTTTCTTCCAGCAAGGGGCGGCAGAAGTACTGTTCTTGTTCCTTGAACTGCTAGGACAGGTACTGGTTGTCTGTAAGAAGGTCCAAATTCCTTCTTGTCCGCAATCTTTTCTCTGACTAGATCCCCAACTTTTGGAATCCAGACAGGCCTTGCTGGGACAGCCGGTTGATCCCCAGTGGTGGTTGACTGTAGGAATACGTTGCTTTGTTTCGTTCTTAATTTGTTTAAGTCCTGTAAAACAGCCAAACGATCTTTGATATCAAAGGGTTTATTTTCCACCACTGTGCCTACGTGTTCAAGGTCTGGTACCCACATTCTTGTCCCAAATAGGACCTCATATGGAGTGACCCCCTAGAGAACTTCTTGGCAGATTATTCAATGCACGTTGGACCCCACTAAGGTGTTTGACCCACCCATCACCCGAACCTAATACCCTAGCTGTTATAGACTGCTTTATGTCCCGGTTTTTCCTTTCCACAACCGAATTTCCCTCAGGATGGAATGGAGAGGAGTACCGCAATGCAACGCCCAGACTGGCCATGGCCTCTTTGTAAGCCCGAGAGCTAAACGCAGGACCCTGGTCAGAATGTAGCGTGCCTATTGCGTATGTGCCGATAAAGACTCGCAAATCTTTTATAACAGTTTGAGCGTCAGCTGAGCGCTGTGGCCATATCCATAGGAACCTAGATTCAGTATTTGTGGGAATGCCTTTGTCCAGTAGGACGCAGGCGCGTCGATAGCCTAATGCTGTCTAGCAATGGTGTCTGTACTGGGTTGCCGCATTCGCAGCATGGTGTCTGGTGGCTCTCTCGCTGTAATTTACAGTCTAAGCAGTTGTTGATGAATATATGAATTTCTGCATTCATTCCAGGCCACCAGTACATCTCTTTTAACGTCAAGATTGTTTCAGAGATCCCTTGGTGTGACAGACCCTCCCCCAAATGTGTTTCATAAATCAAGGCTGCTCTACGTTCCATGTTTGGAATTACCCTATCCCCCACTCCAGGGATTCGAGCAAAAGGAACGTTGTTCGCATCAATTACATAAGAGTACTTGAGTGGAAACTTTTTTGGTAACGCTGCACTGCTGCCTTTGCTTGAAGCATTGACACCCAACATTATCTCACCGTCTATTTTTGTTTTTGAACGAGTGATCGCAGCTACGGAAGCCGTCTGAACAGCCCCCTTTGCGGCTTCATCAGCCAATGAATTCCCTGCAACGTGAATCCCATCACGTTGATAACTCAGTGTGTGAATCACGTGAGCCTTTGGTAGTTCGTTTTTCAACTGAACTACTTGTTCCCAAAGCAATTTGTGCTTTATCGTGCCACCTCTCGCATCTTTGAAACCATTTTCAAGCCAGTTTTGTATATATTCATTATACGACTGAACACAGTAAAAGGAATCTCACACTATTAGTGTGGGGAATTCTCGATCTGTACTTTCAAGTGCCAGTTTGAATGCTTGTAGTTCAGCTCGCTGAGCTGTACAATCCCCTAGAGATTGTGTTTTTGTGACCATAGGTCTGAAGATGCCATCTCGCATGCGACCTTTAACGATAGCACACGCTGCACTGTAAGCTTGCTTACCCCATGTTGCGGGTTGTGCGGATCCGTCAGTGTAAATTATAAATTTGTACTGATCGAGAGGCAGAATTTCAGTAGGCAGAGGACATTCTTGTTCATATTGCAGGAATGCTTGTGTTTTTGAATCTGGATCAAAAACATATTCAACATCTGTTGCAGCAAGAGAATTAACCCATTGTATCCATCTCGGATGTAATGCTTTAGCATTTGGAATGCTTGCTTTTGTGACCGCTTCTAAAGCCGGTACTGGGGTACGACAATAATGCGTTTCCCTTGGCTAAGGCTCTTTCTTTTGCTACAGCGGTTTGAACTGCTGTTAGAATTTTTTCAGTTGAACTGAAGCGCATTTCCGCTTGTGTGTACAAATGAGATTTGTATGCGATTGGTATTTTGTCACCCTCATTGAAGGTTAAGTATGTGAATCCACATTGTCCCGAAATTATTCAGATCACCAAATTGCGTTGACGTACGCGTGTTTGTAAGTGATTTGTTGCTAACATGTTAGCCTGGAGTGAACGCAAGATTTCTGTGTGTTCCTGTGTCCAGTTTCTGATCGAAAAATCAGGTTTGATTAATGCGTAGAGAGGTTTAACCCTTTCCGCATAATTTAGGATGTATGTTCTTCCAAAGTTTAGGAAACCCAGGATGGATTGTAAGTTTTTTAGCGTCTTTGGAGGTTGGAGCAGCGCACATTTTTCTAAAAAGTTAGCTGCCAAGCTCTTGCCTTCACTTGAAAGCTCATATCCTAGAAATAGGACATTGAGATGGGCAATTCTGGACTTTTTAAAGTTGAACTTATAGCCCTCAGAGGCGAAACCCAGTATAATGGTGCTCACCCTGTTCAAGTGTTTTTCCAGGTCATCGTCTGTCAGATATATGTCATCGACATAGGACAATGCCTCATTGTCATAAATTTGTAGTAACTCCATTACCCTCGCTGAGAATAAACCTGGGCTGATCTTGAACCCTTGTGGGAGTCGACAAAAGTGACGCTGGGTCCCCATTTATGGAGAATGCTGTTAAGTACCTGCTTTCAGGTGCTATATTTTGACAAAAGAAACCATTTGAGATGTCTACTGTTGTTTTATATTTTTTACGCACAATGTTATTCATTAATGCTGTGCTATGTGCATTTTGCACTGCAAACGTTTTAGAACAAGTGTTTAGGTGTCTGTAATCTAAAACTAGACGATATGTATTGTCTGGTTTGGAGACAGGAAACAAAGGATTGTTCATTGAGGAGGTGCATGTTTCAATCACCCCTTGATATTCAAGTTGATCTAAGATCTCCCTGACCTGTTTTTTAGCTTCTTGCTTTATTAGGTACTGCCTTTGTGCAGTTGGTTCATGTTTCAGATGTATTTTATGGTGAGGTGAATCCTCATCCCATCCTTCATGATTTTTATATAATGCTGGGGCCTGGGCCACTGCCCATTTCCTGGCATATGTATATTTTAGGTGAATTGGAATATGGTTGGAGAAGGCAGGCATAATAATGTCCTCGCCGTGTGGGCACTACCTGACAAATTGTGGTGGCCAGGCTTTTTCTGCTAGAAGTATGTCATAGCCCCTCGATAGTCTTTCCCCAAAAAGTGCTTTCACCTGTCTAGGTTTGTCTCCCTCCATCCGGAGTGTTATTTCATATAACCTTTGTGGAGTACTAACCCTGGTGTCTACAGTCTCAACTGTGATGTACTCATTCAAGTCCACTATCTCCAGAAGTTCCTTCAGGTTCTGGCGAACTATTGTGACTTCTGCTGCACTGTCCAGCATTGTCTGAGCCCATTCTCCGTTCTTGAGTTGTGTTCTCAGTATTCTCGGCATGTCTGATCTTCAGACCTGCTACCTTCTTTTTGGAGAATTGAGGTTTTGTTTTGTTTTTTGGAGCGTGTTTGTCGTCTTTCGATTTCACGCGTTCTTCTTTATGTTCTGACCGTCCTCTTCTTTCCGAAGTCTGTGATGAGATCTGAAAGGGACGAGAGGAACGTGTATAAGTATCTTGATACCTGTCAGGTTTTCTCAAATTATCCCTATTCCTGAGGTTATACCTCCTTTCAGAGGGCTCCTTTTGAGGAGACCTACCTCGGGATTGAGAACGTTTCTCATTTGAATTTTGTTTAATAGTCTCCCACTTCTTTTTGAAGATGTAGGAGTTTGTTTAATTGAGTCCTTCTCAGGACTTTCAGATAGCTTCGGCTTCACTGGTCTTCCACCCAAACTATCTCTGCCTAATTCTGCATAAGATTGTTCAATTATTCTGGGTAGCTCAGTTTGATGTTCTGTAACATCAAATTCCCTTAATTTTTGGCGGATCGCCACTGCTGCTGCCTCCCCTTTAATATTAGATAATATTATTGTTGAGACCTGGTCGAAATTTTTCAGTAATTTCATACCTAAATTTAGAGCAGGCTCTGCCCCGTATTCGTTTTGAATTTGTTTTAGGACATCAGGTATTACCGCAATTGACGGAATGCCATGTGTTTTAGTATAGATGGCAGCAAAGACTGAGCCCCAAGTGGTGCAGTCTTCCAGTTGTGGTGTGATCCCCATTGGTAAACTTATGGTTAGGATTCTGTGTTTCTCATACGGGCTAGTATTTGGAAATACTGCTTCGATTTGAGTAATTTTTTGAGCTATCCAAAATGGAATTTGCTCACGTTTTGTGGGCATTTTACCCATGACTGCGTATAGAGTCTGTGGTGTAATTTTTAGTGTATTCCCCTGGTGAGGGGTTTGATTTGGAATTGTCAATGGTTGTTGGACTGTAAAAGTCCGCATGACATATTGGACCAATTGTCTGTAGATTTTTATTAACTCTGTGAGTTGAGTAAGTAAATCCTCATCTGACATCTCTTCAATGTCAGGATGAGGTGTGTAGCCGGCTAGAATCGGCCATGTTGCTCCTGGTCTACCTAGTGGACCGAGCCTAGTAATGTTTTTGTGATGTTTTAGGGCGCCTTTAAACCAGAGCTGATGCTCCTGGTATGTTAATGGAATTTCTATATCCTCGAAAGGAATGTATTCCTCTGGTGGATCATCTTCTTTGTAGAAGTGAAACATGTGTGTTACTGAATTGGATTCAGGAAATATTACCCATGAATAGAATACCTCTGTCTGAAAGGATTCATGTGCCTTTATCACGAAAACTGTTCTACCTCCTCTTGGTGGTAGGCCATGTTTTATAAGTTTTAGAGTGATGGCTCTTCTTAAGTTTTGAGCGATGTCTATAACACCCTCCTCGGTTTCATTTAAACCTGTAATGTTAAAAGCTGTTACGACTGGGTCAGCCGCAGCTCCACCGTTTCCGGCTTCATTGTCGGAACCAGGCATTTTGTTTTTTGAAAAATGTAGAACAAGTTTCAAGGCAACAAAGATAAGGTGCACAATATTTTGGAACACTGTATCCTTCAACGTTGAGCAAACCAAACAGCTAATATATAGGGTGTTTCCCTATGTAGCCTTGGTGGATATTTAACCCTGCCCACTCCAGACGTCTTTTGGAGTATATGGGTAGGGGTCTCTGAGAGAAAAAGCACGGCTGAGTTACTCAGTATCTAACGTTGAATTACCGCCTTACCAAACCGTTGGGCGCCATGTAGTGTAGCTCCTATTTCCCTAATAGGCTCTGCGCATTGGAATAATATATCCTATAGGTTTGACATAGGACTACGGTCAGTATGTCCCTATCGAGTATATTAAACTTAATTACTTGTGCCAGCTAGCTCAGAGGCCACTAGAAACTCCTTGACAACAAGAAGGGAGTAGTTTCTGGCAGCCGCAAAACATGACCACTGTGTTTCCCCTTAGAATCAGAACGTGTCCCAGAGTCGTGGAAACAATAGATAACTATTTCACTCAGCTCATTCGTGCATGCTTAGTTTTCCTCAAAGTTACACAGAAAGAACAGACGGGCGTTTCAATAAAAGGTTTTATTGAACAGTCTTGTTTCTGGTGTAAGTAAAATGTGCTGTCACGATCACAAGACAGTATGCGAGATAAATAATGTACAGTGTGAGCAGTAGAAATACATAATACTGAGTTAGCATTATCTTTTAGTACATATGCTGTTACATAAATAACACAGACTAAAAATGCGAGTACTCATACGATGCGTTTCTAATCTAGTTCTACCCCAATGTACCTAACCTAACCTAGGTGTAGGGAGAGGTATGAAGTAGGTGAAGTATTCCTTACTATGGTATACTAAGAGTATGTTAAGTCTAGTATGCCTAGTATGCCAAGTATGCCAAGAGTCCCTCTAGGTTCTAGTCAGCTCCATACCTGAAGAATGAGAGAGGTAGGAATCTCTTTGCCAGACTCGAACTCCAACACCCCGCAAGGGAAGTCAGATCACTGGAAGCTGGACTCTCTGCGTGCAGGGATGACAGCGTCTTCTCAGTGCGTCAGGCCGGGAAACGGGCTCCTCTGAAGTCGAGGTCTCCTCTGATTTACAGGGGCTAGGGAAGGTATATTTATACCTTAGAAGTACCTCACAATGTTAGCATTGACGTGAATTGGACAGCGAAAGACGTCATGAATGAACCCCTAAGGAATAATGGTTCATGCATAATATATGAGGCCTTGAAGAAATCAATAGTCCTGGGCTAGGGAAACTCCCGCAGCCTAAGGGTCTGTTCTTCATGAACTCGTTGTGACGTTAGGGTGGACGGATGTCAGAGACCATGCCTGAATTTGGAGTGCACGGTTTAATGCCTAAATAAGGGCTGGGATTTTATGCCTATATAAGGGCAGGGCGAATTGTGCCTATATAAGGACATGATATTGGAAAGCCCGTTTATGGACACCCTAAGAGGAATACAACAGGATCTCATATGTAGCCTTTCAAACAGCTGGGAAGTGTTGCAATATGTCGGGTCCTGCAATTCTGAAAGTCCCTAAGAAAAGTGTTTTGTGTGGTTTGAGGTTAGGTTAATGTCCTATCACCAATCACTAGCCGGTGGCACTATAAGAATGGTACCAACTCAAGTGACTTCAGAACACAAATAAACTTGGAGAAGATTAGATGAGTTATTTGTTCTTTGTCTGACTGTGGAGAAGACTTGGGGCTCCCCTGCTTGCCCTTCTACCCAATAACTAGTGATTCTCAAGGCTCAGACCAGCTGACCTTCTGTGATTTCAAGGACATAAAGTACAAGAAGGGCATTGTAACTGTGAAGAACTAGCAGAACACTGCAAACACAGTGGACTAGTGACCACTAAGACCCATTCTGGAGCCCTCGCCTGCAGCCAGTGGTTGACTTTCCCTCTCTCTACTGTCTGAGACACTGTAATCTAGAAGCCATCCTTGGTAGTCTTTGAGTTTGGGGAGTGATTAGGTGAAAGAATGAATGTTTGGTCATCTCAAAGCTTATCGGTGGAAAAAATGAAGCTTCAGCAGTGGCTGAATCTGAAGATACCTGGCCTTGTAAATGTAGAAGGACTCCTTTCTACAGCTTTCCACCTCATCCTACTAGAGGATTTCAACCTTCATTATTTTATGTGCATCCCTGCTTAGAACTTGGGGAGAAAAAGGTTAGCAAAGGAATCCCAGCTACTGTGCATCCTCAAAGGGTACGTTTTTTAAGTTTGGCCCACACTAGAGTTTATGGTTCCAAAACTCGAAACTTAATCGCGACAACAAATTCATCATATCTGGCCTTGGTGAGCCATTGTTGTTCACAGCATCATGCCTTTCTTTCCATATTTATTCCAAGTTAGAGGTAAAATTGTTGACTTGGTTAAACCACTAGGCTGTATTCCTCCTGCACTCCATTGCTGACTGCCTGAAAAGATGTCTGTGTCCCATTCAACCCATGCTCTTGGTTACATTGTTGTTGCAGTTTCATGGCTCTTTTTGACATTTAAACTTTAAAAAATGAAAATCACTGATATGATTATTGTTTTTTGGTGTTTTTTTTGTTAATTAAGGGCCCGATACACAAAGGGCATTTTGGAATACGTAATGTAGTACTCCGGTAGTTCTAGTTTACTTAGTACAAATGCGATTCACAAACCTGTGGCCAGAGATTTCCACCTCCAGCTCTCCTATCCTTTCTGTATGGGGACCTTAGCTGCTGTGGTAAATAACCCTGCACATGTAAGTATAGGAATTTGAAGTGAATGTGAGAGAAACAGGGTGTAGTATTCTGGTGTTATGATTCATGCCCTATGTTACCTTGTCCTAGCTGCTCAGCCTGTGTGTGTGTGCTCTGTATGGAATGTTGGTGAATGGGCCATGAGTGGAATGTTTGGGTGACTGGATGAGTGATGACAGTTGGTGGATGGGGCTGAGCAGCTAGCAGGCTGCTCCTGGTGGGGCTGCCCTACAGCACGTATACACCTGATGATGAGGATTTATGCTACCTGTTTACTTACCTGAATAAACCTACTTGAACCTCATCCTACAAGCATGGTCTTGATCACTACATTTATTTTGGCGACGAGTTGAAGACGTCCCCACGCTCTACGGTTGGTACAAGTGGTCTGAAGAGATTTAAAGATGCTTTCTACAACATGTTGGGAAGAAGCTACAACAAGGAGAAGACGACAGGCACAGACAACAAGGACAAGACGCAAAAACTATGAGTCACTAGTGGCCACACAAGAAGATAACTTGAAACACTTTATGCTACAAACGGAACTAATGAATTTGGTACAGCGCGCCGTGCAGCCTCACCAGTGTCCATTACAACGGATAGCCCCTACTCAAGTGTGCCGTACCTTGTATCAAGAGGCCACAACAACAAGATCTGAGACTTCAAATACAGTGAGCCACTTCTTTTACTTTATGGATGCTGCGCAGAGTGAGTCTTCTAGTACAGTAAGACTATTCTTTTATTACATGGACGCTGCGCATAGTATGCTTCTCAAGTACATTTTGACCCCAACAAAATCTACAAAATTATCTAGTGTGTCTCACTTGGGAAGAGCCTGCACTATCTGTTTAGTGCTCCTCGGATCTTGCACCTGTGGTCTTTACAAATTGATTTATGCCTGCATTGGAGTGGTGGTTCCTGTACACTGGGACATGCACAGAGACACGCATGGTTGCGTACAAATGTGTTCACATTGGACTTTTATATCCTAATTTACGAGCTGCAGGCTGTTGTGTCATTTGGAAGAGTACGTGCTCTGACACTGTACCTCTACGCTGCGGTGGCAGTTTTATTTAGCAGCGTATGGGGTCCAAGATAGGTGAGTCAATTCTTGTCTATTATTGTTGGTGACCGATGGGACTTCTCGTGTTGGCGTTAGTAAACTGCCATTATGCTGGTTTGAAAATGAGGCACGAGTCGCATGGGGCGCGCGCAAGCCTACCGTCATTTTGCTGACGCGCGATGCCTTTTCTCATTGACTTCGTCATTAAGGATCTTGGAGAACTGCTGAGAGACGCACTGCAGCATCGGCGCGCCGTGAGCCACCCGGCACGGCGTTATACAGCGTGCCTCCATCTTGGGATTACTTGCTGATTGCCAACCACGTCTTCGTCTGGTGTGGCGTTTTCAACAAAGTTAATTGAAGGTGTCCATTTACATAGGACAGCCCAGCACAAGCGTGCTGTATTATGTTCACCTGGCACATATCGACAGAATGTGCACATTCAAGAGAAGTAAGCATCATCTTTTTACTTGTATTTGGCTCACTTGGCTCAAATGAACGCTGCGTTAGGACATTATCCACGACAATTAAGAGCATCGGCGTTTCAGATGCGCATTTATCTAATTGAAAAGGTTGGATTCTCTATGCTTTTATGGCTGTTTATTGTAACAAGATTTGATGGAATGGTTACTGCCACGGTGAATCCTCGAGTACTTTTTGATCGGAGGTGCCAGATGTGAGGATGTACTTGGCGCCACATGCCAGACGTAACTTTCGTGCTAATGGGGGCAAAGTCAGGTGAGACATAATTTTTGTCTTTGATTTTTGGTCTATGCTTAGACCTGATGTCTGCGGTGTTTTCCAACCGACGTCTTCAAATTTAAAAGTAACTTGGCACGAGCTTTGGTCAGCGCGTGCGAGCTTACCTCCTTTGTGAAGACGCGCTGACCAGCCTATGCCCCTTTCTGTGACGTTGCCGTTTCTTCGGGGATCCGTTGTTTGCACTCTGTGATGCTCGGTGCTGCAGGAGGACGTTCTGCAGTGCAAACGAACCAGTAGCCACCCGGCGCGACGTGAGCAGCGTGCGGCCATTTTAGGGTTGGCGATGACTCATTTCAAGTGTGGGTGTTCTACTCTCGATTTTTGCCAACCATGTCTTCGTCCGGTGTGGCGTTTTAAATAAAGTAAATTGAAGGTTTAAGCCTGACAGGAATGCCTTCGTGGGAGCGTGAATTACTCGTCTTCTCTGCTTGTTTGCCTGCAGTTTGTTTTTCAGAGAGCAAGAATCCACAGGTACTTTTCATCCTTTGGACTTTTCTTCATTGGAACTCAAAAGGGGCCGTTTTCGCTCTTGCTACAAAAGGGAGGCAGCTGTTGGACACTGCAGTGCACTCCCAGATAAATGACTGTTGCTAAATTGTGTGAGAGATCGCTCACAGGTGTTGACTACCCCCAGTTAATGACTGTTGCTCATTCATTTGGGAAATCGCTTACAGGTTTTGCCTTTGGGATGAGTTGTTTTTAGTGGATGGCAGTCACAGATAACTGTCGTGTTTCAACAATAAGTTGATAATTGTTTTATCGTAGTTTCACCGACTGTAGTTACCAGGTCTACAGTTTGGCTTCATTTTTCATTACAGGTTACAGTTGGGGTGCACGAGTTGAGAGTGTGCCCTGTGTGCCGCCTTTCATGCTATTCGGGTGAGAGATCGCTCACCAGCATGGCTAAATATGTTTTGGCAATTATTGCAGAATTTGTACAGTTTATTTCTTTTAGTGGTGCCACAGTTTACCCTATTTATGTAGGAAGTGTTTACATGTTTTGAAGTTTATGGGTACTGTTACCATTTTTACATTGGGAGTTTTTGTGCCCTTACATGAGGGTGGGCTCTAAGGGTTTTTCCTTTTTTTGTCCTGTTGCAAGGAGTCACTTTCCCTGTGTGCGTAAGACACCTTGTGCCGCACGTACTATTTTGTTACAGGGTTTTATTCCCTGTGTGCGTAAGACACCTTGTGCCGCACGTACTATTTTGTTACAGGGTTTTATTCTCTGTGTGCGTAAGACACCTTGTGCGGCACGTATTATTTTGGGCACAGGATTTGGTTCCTGTGTGCGTAAGACACCATGTGCCGCACGTTTGTTTTTTGTTGTGCAGGGTTTTGTCCTTGTTTGCCTCCTTACATGGAGAGCATATACATAACGTTGTTGTCCCTTGTAAAAGTGGGGGCAGGATATTGGGTTCAGTCCCTTTAGTCCACATGTTTTGTTTGTCTCCTTACATGGAGAGCGTAACGTTTTTGTCCCTTGTAAAAGTGGGGGCAGGACATTGGGTTTCAGTCCCTTTAGTCCACATGTCGTGTTTTCTCACATGGAGAGTATATATGAATTTACACGTTGTCCCTTGTTTAAGTTGGGGGCAGGATATTGGGTTTTCAGACCCTTTGGTCCACTTGACTAGTCTCCTTCCATGGAGAACTTACATTTTTGACGTTTATTTTTTCCTTATTAGAGGAGGGGGATGGTTATTCTGTATCCATCTATCCTTCTTGTCTTTAGTTCCTTACCCTCTCGTGATGCGGTGTTCCCGTCATCCCTGGGTCTGGGCTTTTGACTCTTATTGTAATAGTTCATATCCATTTTATGATGCGGGCGGTGTTTCCCTCACCTTTGGGTTGTGGACTGTTTACGTTTGCTGTACTTTCATGTTTATAGTTTTTCTTTCATGCTCATAGTTTTAATGTTTTGCTTTTGTTATTCTTCTGTTCAATAGGGAAGAGATATGTAGTATTCTGGTGTTATGATTCATGCCCTATGTTACCTTGTCCTAGCTGCTCAGCCTGTGTGTGTGTGCTCTGTATGGAATGTTGGTGAATGGGCCATGAGTGGAATGTTTGGGTGACTGGATGAGTGATGACAGTTGGTGGATGGGGCTGAGCAGCTAGCAGGCTGCTCCTGGTGGGGCTGCCCTACAGCACTTATACACCTGAAGATGAGGATTTATGCTACCTGTTTACTTACCTGAATAAACCTACTTGAACCTCATCCTACAACGTGGTCTTGATCACTACACAGGGCAAATGGTGTAAACAGTGGAATAATTACAAAACAATGTAAGGGACATTTAGGGTTGGGTTTAGGGAGAAAAATGCAAACATAAAACATACACCCACCTAAAGGTAATAACATTACAAAACACTTCTGCCCTAATAGTGACAAAACATACTTAAATGTGCCCCTGACAAGCCTTTGAGTAAGACAAGTACCACACAAGACCAAACACTGGTATTGCGACACACCCAATAGAAAAGAATGTAGGCAGACTATAAAACAAACACATTCTAAAAAAGTATTTTTTTCAGTGAATTTCTAGTTTTAAAAAAAATGTAAGTCACTGTCAACATATAAAAGGCAGGCCTACTGACCTTATGAGGCGGTGACTACAAGAATACACAAGACAAGCAAAACAAATTTGACATGTTAGGAATCAATATTTACACCAATGTATTCCAGTACCAAATGTAACCATTGGTAACAAGCATTGCCATGTTTAAAAGCTAAAGGGGGTGAATGGGGTAATCAGGCGCACGAAGGCTATGTACCCCTAAATTTATATATCCAATCGTAAGTAGTGCTCTAAGGGTAAGGATGTCAACCCCACATCCTCAAAGCATACAAACTTTAACCTGTGCCTTGAGCACATACACCATTAGTGTCCCAAAAGGAGTAAAGTAATAGTCATCAGATCGTTGTCCTCTTTTCATCAAGTCTTCACTTTATTCTGGGATATATCAGCCTCACACCAACACGTGTTTCGTCTTCAGGTTAAGTCACCCTACGACTTCTTCAGGGCTGGAATTGTTAATCAATACAACATTGTCTCAATATACAAATATTGGTATTGGTAACACCGAACCACTGGTGATGGTGTTTACAGTAGTCACTGCCACCAAGGAGATATATGTATATAGGTATGTACCCATGCACATTGACGTGAGAAGAAAGAAAGCTGTGCAATCTAGTCCTAACCTGCCTAGAATATCAAATAAAATTACCTGCATATCTTGGCGTGATCTGGATGAGGGAAAGTTAAATTAAATGGAAATCAATGTGTGCAAACTATGTCACATGTAATTTGTGACAGGTCATAATATAAATTTATCAAGACACATACCTCGTATGGTATTCTATCTTATCTACCAATTCCAGACTTGTTGTCAATCAATTAGTAACATGTAAGCGTATCTGTTCTCATGTCACCTCCTGTAAGGTAAAGTAGTATATATATATCCGACCTACTACATGTCATTGCCATACAATACTAGGTGGTGTAAAATTTCTAAATCATCCGATCGCTTCTGGCACAGTCAAAATATGACCATGCTCCGGCATACTATGTCAGTGGTGCCGTTACAAAATTAGGTGTACTGAACGTGCAAAATTAAGGTGGTGAAATAACCACCACAAAAGCCACGTTATGATACTACCGCCAATGTAATCATCCTCAAAACAATGGTAATTTATTAAGTGAAAAGCCCAACAGTAAAACAGAATATCGATAGTACCTTTGTCAGCGGCGCAATAGCCCGAGGGGCCAAAGGGAACACTGGACACGCACAGTAGAGGTGTTTTTGGGTCTTTATTGCTCTTTTCTTTGATAATCGTATTCGGGATCTACGTTTTGTTAGTCCCATAGGACCTAAATGAAATGTACCAAGTCCGGGTTCAGTCTAACAAATGAAAAAGGAAATTAAACAGCTGGGGATTCTCTTCTCCCGCTTGACCTCCTTCGTTGGGCGTCCGTGGTATTATACCGGAATGGCCGTAGGCGTCGTGTCATTCCTCCACCCGGGCAGTCAGGAATTAAGGGAAAGGAAAGAACAAAACCGAGATTAGCTCGAGGTCCTCTGTATTACTTAGCTGCTACCACCACCAGAACGCCGTGCAGGGAAAAACGGGGAATAGTGTGTAGGTGCTTGGTGTTGGGGAAGTGCACAAACCAGAAATAACCACATGTGCCCTAGTTTCCCGTGCCGCCCCACCACCACCAGAACGACCCCTTCAATGCCACTTGCCTTGGGCCACGGCCCGGGATCAGGGCCGCGGCGTTGGGACCCGGGGCGTCCTCTCCCCTTCCTGGGCCGCCGGGTTTGTCCGCACTGTACACCGCTCCAGGGGTCTCTGGTCTTCCTTCTGTCTCGCCGCTGGGCTCCTCTTCCGGATCGTCTCGCTCTCCCCTCTTCTCCGTCGCTTCCGTCTCTCCTCTCTTCTCCGTCGCCTCCGTCTCTCCTCTCTTTTCCGTCGCCTCCGTGGTTTCTGTCTCTCCTTCGTTGCTCTCATCACCGCCCTTTTGTTGGTCGGCTTCTGATGACGTCGGGTCGTCCTCATTGAATCGACCCAGCGCCACTAGACCACTGCGCTCCTCTGGTACGTTTACTGTGTCCCGGCCCGTTTCCCTCCACTTCCGGTCCGCTGGATCCTCGGGGTTCTCACACATCTCCCCCCATAGGAATGGACATTGGGGCCATTTGGGCGATGGGTGCCGGGACAGATAATCGGCACTGACTTGTCTAGAACCCGGAATATGTATGGTCTGAAACGAAAAAGGTTGTAAGGCGAGAAACCATCGCAGGATGCGGGGGTTTGTATCCTTGTTGTTCGCAAGCCATGTAAGGGGGGCATGATCCGTCAGGACAATGAATCTCCTCCCCAACAGATAGTATTGCAAGGCCTCAATTGCCCATTTTATGGCTAAACATTCCTTTTCTATCGTTGAGTAGTGGGTCTCACGGGAAAAGAGCTTCCTACTGATATATAGCAAAGGTTTTAGGTCGTTATGTGGATCTGGCTGGTAGAGCACAGCACCCAGACCGAGGCCTGAGGCATCGGTTTGGAGGACAAATGTCAGGTCAAAATCAGGACAACGTAATACAGGGGGTGTACAGATGGCATGTTTCAGGGCGTTAAAACTCTCTTCGTGTTCCGGTGTCCAGTTGTGTATGCGTGAGGAGTGCGTTTTTGTCAAGAGGTCAGTGAGGGGGCTGGCTAAAGAGGAGAACCCGGGTATGAACCTACGGTAGTATCCTATAAATCCCAAAAAGGAACGGATGTCCCTTTTTGTAGTAGGTCTAGGGATAACCTTAACAGCCTCTATCTTGTTCATCTGGGGTTTTATGTGGCCTTCCTGAATCGAATACCCCAGGTATTGGATTGTGTTAGTACCTAGCAGGGACTTCTTAGGGTTGATGGTAAGGCCTGCTGATTGAATCGCCAAAAATACGGTTTCCATGTGACATAGGTGTTCCTCCCAAGTCGGGCTGAAGATGACGATATCGTCAAGATAGGCTGCCGCGTATGCGCTGTGGGGCTTTAGAATACTATCCATCAGTCTTTGAAACGTCGCTGGTGCCCCATGTAAGCCAAAGGGAAGCACCTTAAATTGGTAGAGACCAGAGGGAGTCGCAAACGCCGTCTTTTCTTTGGAGTGAGGGGACAAAGGAATCTGCCAATACCCCTTGGTGAGGTCAAGGGTTGACATATATCTGGCTTTTCCCAACCGCTCGATCATTTCGTCTATCCTGGGCATGGGGTACGTATCGAACTTGGTTATTGCATTTACCTGTCGGAAATCAATGCAAAAACGCAGACTGCCGTCGGGTTTTGGCACTATTACCACTGGGGAACACCAGTTACTCTGGGAGGGTTCAATTATATCAGCTTTGAGCATGTCGGACACCTCTTTCTCCACTGCTTCTCTACGGGCTGCCGGAATGCGTTAAGGTTTCTGTGTTACTATTCTTTTTTCTAGGGACACTATCTCGTGTTGCACCATGGTGGTTAACCCTGGAGTGGTGGAAAAAAGACCTGGGAAGGACTCCAGCAGGGTCTTTAGTTGTGTTTTTTGAGTAGGCAACAAGACCTCCCCAGTGGGTACCGATTCAGCCGCTGCCCCCTGACTGGACAGGAAGGGTATCTCTAGCTGTTTGTTTGTACAGGTAAGGTAGGCGGGTGTTCTTGCCAAAAGGGAAGGCTGAGGTTCTTCCCATTTTTTTAACAAATTCACGTGATAGATCTGTTTGCCTCCAACGCGGTGGGGTAGTAGTACACTATAGGTGACGGGAGTCACCTTCTTCTCTATCACGTATGGTCCCTGCCACTTCATTAGTAACTTATCCTCAGTAGTAGGGAGCAACAGGAGTACCTTCTCACCCGGGTTAAATTCTCTTAGTCGGCTGTTCCTGTCATAGTATCTTTTCTGTGTCTCCTGGGCCTTTGTCATGTTATTGTGTACAATACCCCATAAGCGTGTTAGTGAGGACTTAAGGTCAGCGGCATATCGCAATAGGGGTTTTCCCTCCTCATCCTCTCCCTCCCACTGTTCTGCCGCCATGTCCAGTAGGGTTCTGGGTTTTCGCCCAAACAGCAGCTCAAAAGGAGAATATCCGGTGGACCTCTGTTCATGTGTCCTCAAAGCAAAAAGGACCAAGGGTAACTTCTGGTCCCAATCCCTTCCAGTCTCTGAGATGACCTTGCGGAGCATGTTTTTGATTGTTTTATTGTAACGCTCCACAAGGCCATCTGTTTGAGGATGGTAAGCAGAAGTCCTAATCTTCTTTATCCCCAGTAATGTACATACTTGCGTCATCAGACGTGACATAAAAGGAGTCCCTTGGTCCGTTAGGATTTCGGACGGGAATCCTACCCTAGAAAACAGTGCAATCATGGCTTGTGCTACAGTAGGAGTGGTCATACTTGACAGGGGAAAGGCCTCGGGGTAACGACTGGCATAATCTACGATAACCAGGATATAGCGGTGTCCTCTGGCCGAGGGAGTTAAAGGGCCTACCAGGTCCATTCCAACCCGTTTAAAGCGGACGTCAATGATTGGTAGTGGCTGTAGTGGGGCCTTCATTACAACCCCGGGATTTGTGTACTGACAGCGTACACAGGTAGCGCAGTGTTTCGCTACATCCTTATACACACCCGGCCAATAAAATTTCTCCAGGAGATATTGTAGGGTATTCTCCTTGCCATAGTGCCCTCCCCTGCCTTGTTATGGGCCAGCTGTAATACATGCTCCCTAAATGTGGCTGGTACAATCAATTGTGTTTTAGACAGTGGGTCCCCGTTAATAACTCTGTACAACAACCCCCTTTTACCATGAAATAGGGTCCTACCTGTCCCGGTGCTTGTTCCTTGACCTGCTCCCAGGCATGTGTGAGCGATTTGTCCTCCCTTTGTGCTGTATGGAAGCTACTCGGTTGTGTTCCATCTGGGTCTGTGAGGGAAAGAGGAAAGGCAGGAAGTGACCGAAGTGACTGAGTATAGCCCCTTTTCTCCCGTCGTTTCTCCTGTCTGCTTTTCTTGACCCTGTCATCGGGGGTTTCTAAGTCAGTCCCGCTAAAGGGGGCGTCTCGTAGCCAGGTCCTGGTGTTCTGTTTTGAGCTCTCCAGATACGTCTCGAACTTAGGGTGGTCGGTCCCTATGATGACCGCTTCAGGCAAGGAAGGTATCACTCCCACTCTGCGTAGGTGGGGATCGTTGTCTACCTCTAACAGGACTTCCGCCACGGGATAGGCCTTGGTGTCCCCATGTACGCATGTTACCCTTACTTGTTCGGTGTCCCTGAGCTGGGGGGGGGCTATTAATGATTCGTCCACGACCGTGACGTGGCACCCAGTGTCTAGCAGGGCTCGTCTTTTCTTGCCGTTAAGGAACACCTCCTTCTTATACTGGTATGGACCCCTCCCGGTTACATAAATCCTGCCACGGGTATAACCCACCTCCATAGGTTCCACCGTTGAGGAACGGTGGGGACATTGTCTGGCTATATGTCCCCACTCTGCACAGCTATAGCATTGGGGCCCCTGTCCACTTGGACCAGACGGTGGGAAGGCCTGTCTGGGGACCGGGCGGGGTGATGTATGGGGCTTGCTTTCTAGTCGGACCATGCTTCTTGGGGAGGGAGTTATCTGGGGTCGTGTTGGGGTGGCATTAAACTGGGGACGTGCAATACCAGCCTTGAACTCCGGAGCCCTATGGAAGGCACAAGCGAGCTCTACTGCTGTTGCAGGAGTAAGGTTTGGGTGTTGTTTTACCCATGTCCGTGTACTGGGAGGCAAGGCATCCAGAAACTGTTCTTGGTATATCTTTTCCGCTACTTCGTCTGCTGTAGAGACATGAGGTGTTAACCAGCGATTACCTAGGTCCCTTATTCTATAGTATAACGCACGGGGGTTGTCCCCCACAGACCACTTTTCTTTTCGGAATTTATTCCTGTAGTGCTCCTGATCAAACCCTAATCTCTCGAGGATGGCCCTTTTCACGTCTTCATAAGGGGTTGTTCCAGTAGGATTGGCCGTTTGATATGCTGCTTGCAATTCGCCCGATAGAAGAGGGGCGATATATTGACCCCACCGTTCCTGGGGCCACGCTGCTGTGGACGCCACCCTCTCGAAATTCAGGAAGAAATAGTCGGGATCCTCCCCTTACTGGTATTTTTGGAGAACAGTCCCAGGGACATTTGGGCGTACCCTGGTGTTTACTATAGCATCTGTAAGGCGTAGGATGGCCGTGTCCTGCACCTGTTGGTTGGTAGTGATCAGGTTGGCCTGTTCTTTAAGGGCCCCCTGCAGGGTTTCCCTTTCCACCTGTGCTGTCTGTATTTGCTGCTCCAAAACAAGTTGCAGGTGTCGCTGTCCCTCAGCCAATTGGGCAATGATATCCTCTACAGGCACGGGTTGTGTCATGGTTCGACACGTAGGGATAGGGGAGCTATCCCACTTCTGACACCACTTTGTCAGCGGCGCAATAGCCCGAGGGGCCGAAGGGAACACTGGACACGCACAGTAGAGGTGTTTTTGGGTCTTTATTGCTCTTTTCTTTGATAATCGTATTCGGGATCTACGTTTTGTTAGTCCCATAGGACCTAAATGAAATGTACCAAGTCCGGGTTCAGTCTAACAAATGAAAAAGGAAATTAAACAGCTGGGGATCCTCTTCTCCCGCTTGACCTCCTTCGTTGGGCGTCCGTGGTATTATACCGGAATGGCCGTAGGCGTCGTGTCGTTCCTCCACCCGGGCAGTCAGGAATTAAGGGAAAGGAAAGAACAAAACCGAGATTAGCTCGAGGTCCTCTGTATTAATTAGCTGCTACCACCACCAGAACGCCGTGCAGGGAAAAACGGGGAATAGTGTGTAGGTGCTTGGTGTTGGGGAAGTGCACAAACCAGAAATAACCACACGTGCCCTAGTTTCCCGTGCCGCCCCACCACCACCAGAACGACCCCTTCAATGCCACTTGCCTTGGGCCACGGCCCGGGATCAGGGCCGCGACGTTGGGACCCGGGGCGTCCTCTCCCCTTCCTGGGCCGCTGGGTTTGTCCGCACTGTACACCGCTCCAGGGGTCTCTGGTCTTCCTTCTGTCTCGCCGCTGGGCTCCTCTTCCGGATCGTCTCGCTCTCCCCTCTTCTCCGTCGCTTCCGTCTCTCCTCTCTTCTCCGTCGCCTCCGTCTCTCCTCTCTTTTCCGTCGCCTCCGTGGTTTCTGTCTCTCCTTCGTTGCTCTCGTCACCGCCCTTTTGTTGGTCGGCTTCTGATGACGTCGGGTCGTCCTCATTGAATTGACCCAGCGCCACTAGACCGCTGCGCTCCTCTGGTACGTTTACTGTGTCCCGGCCCGTTTCCCTCCACTTCCGGTCCGCTGGATCCTCGGGGTTCTCACAACCATCATTCAAACTAAAGGCAATGGCGTTCTTGAAAAATCACGTATAGACACAGTCAAAGGCACGAAGTAATAAGACACTGGGTCGTTTAGCAACCATCTGAGCTATCCAAATCTCCATAAACCAAGTAGTTCCAACCTTAATGGTTGAATATACTGGCAGTCATTACACGACATTCGTACATTTACAACCGTCAAATGCACAAAGTTAAATAGCCATCAGTAAATACCAAACCGGTTTTACATGCATCCAAACAATCCTCCACCCAGTAAAAGACAGGTGTAACCATCCCAACTCACCCGAGTACGGTCAGGCGTCGATCATCCCCGCGTCTCCATATCCGTTGTGCTGTCCATGCGCCATATTGTTAATGACGTGCTATTTATGCATGTGTCTGGCCGGATCGAAAATCCACGCCATTTTAAAGTGTTTCACGATCCACATAAAAGATCAAATAAAGGAGTCACTAATGTGTATAGTAAAGCAACACCTCGCCACATCTCCAATACGGGTACTCTATATGTACAGCGCGTATATAGAATATATTTGGCGTAAGTAAATCGTCACCATATTAGAATAGTGTAAATCGCACAAAAGTACATCCGAACTGTCTGACAGTATCGCACCACAATATAGATAGTTTGGCACCACCTGATTTTTATCTCCAATACAAAGTCTCCAAGTGTAAGTAAATTAGATATGGCATGACCCATAATTCGCCGCCATCTTGGAGTGGTGTAAAATGAAATAAAGTTGAAAAGATATACGTAAGACCGGCAAATACAGTCGCTAGTCTAGCATCTCCATATATTAATCCTGAATATGTGTGCTAAAACTTACAAATTTTTAAATAGCTTGTGTATAGCGTGAGCCATAAATCGTCGGCATCTTGGAATGGTGTAAATCAAAAGTAATGCTGTAACATATATAGTGATAAAACCGGCGTAAGTACAAGTCTCTTATGACATGGTGGAGTGTTCTCGCCCAGTATCACATAAAATTATAGAAACGGACGTCAATACAATTCTCTTAAGCCAGGATGGAGTGAGTGTTTTCTCCCAATATCACATATAAAGTTATAGAATATAAAAGCCCATAACAATGATGTATCTATCATAGATTCTAATAGCCTTGGTCCATGTGCATGTCACTGCCGGAACCGGCACAGATACAATTTCTATGCCCTAATGGAGTAATACCTCCCAGTATCCCTTACAATATAAAGACCCATAAGAGATGATATATCTATCATAGACGAAAAATCAAAACTGCAGGGATGATCGACGCCTGACCGTACTCGGGTGAGTTGGGACGGTTACACCGGTCTTTTACTGGGTGGAGGATTATTTGGATGCATGTAAAACCGGTTTGGTATTTACTGATGGCTATTTAACTTGGTGCATTTGACGGTTGTAAATGTACGAATGTCGTGTAATGACTGCCAGTATATTCAACCATTAAGGTTGGAACTACTTGGTTTATGGAGATTTGGATAGCTCAGATGGTTGCTAAACGACCCAGTGTTTTATTACTTTGTGCCTTTGACCATGTCTATATGTGATTTTTCAAGTACGCCATCGCCTTTAGTTTGAATGATGGTACTATCGATATTCTGTTTTACGGTTGGGCTTGTCACTTAATAAATTACCATTGTTTTGAGGATGATTACATTGGCGGTAGTATCATAATGTGGCTTTTGAGGTCGTTACTTCACCACCTTAATTTTGCACGTTCAGTACACCTAATTTTGTGAAGGCACCACTGACATAGTATGCCGGAGCATGGTCATATTTTGACTGTGCCAGAAGCGATCGGAAAATTTAGAAATTTTACACCATCTAGTATTGTATGGCAATGACATGTAGTAGGTCGGATAGACATATACCACTTTACCTTACAGGAGGTGACACAAGAACAGATACGCTTACATGTTACTAATTGATTGACAACAAGTCTGGAATCGATAGACAAGATAGAATACATACGAGGTATGTGTCTTGATAAATTTATATTATGACCTGTCACAAATTACATGTGACATTGTTTGCACACATTGATTTCCATTTAATGTAACTTTCCCTCATCCAGATCACGCCAAGATATGCAGGAATTTTTTTTGATATTCTAGTCAGGTTAGGACTAGATTGCACAGCTTTCTTTCTTCTCACATCAATGTGCATGGGTACATACCTATATACATATATCTCCTTGGTGGCAGTGACTACTGTAAACACCACGATATGACTTTATGTAAATAGGACACAATGCATGTATTGTTTGGTTTTATTTGTCACAGTTACTTTGTATGGATCAACTCACTTTATGAACGGTGGTTCTTTGAGTGGCAGCAAGGTGCCTCTGGGTTTTTTGAGAATGTGGCAAACACTGACTTGGGTATAACACCATCACCAGTGGTTCGGTGTTACCAATACCAATATTTGTATATTGAGACAATGTTGTATTGATTAACAATTCCAGCCCTGAAGAAGTCGTAGGGTGACTTAACCTGAAGACGAAACACGTGTTGGCTGGTGTGAGGCTGATATATCCCAGAATAAAGTGAAGACTTGATTAAAAGAGGACAACGATCTGACGACTATTACTTTACTCCTTTTGGGACACTAATGGTGTATGTGCTCAGGGCACAGGTTAAAGCATTGCAATGTTTATCAATAAGCATTTAAGTAAAGCACTTGCAGTAAAAACAACATCAAACATGTGTCAGAGTATTTCTTTTACATTCCTCAGGCCACATAATGTAGTCCTAAGACCAACTACAAGGGGTCCCTGTAGTCCCAAGATGATGAGCAAAAGCTCCTGCTTTAAAAATGCTTGAAAACATCACAATCTTTTCCTGAGTTCATGTGCTATACAGCCCAGGAAACATGGGGTTAATTTTGGTAAATTATTTCTGGGCAGATGCTGCATTCTCTACAACCTACCACAACACTTAAAAACATGCTGGTAATGCCCTTGCCCGGATTGGGGCATTATCTTTTTGTTGGGAGCTGTGAGGTGTGTCCCAGGGCCCTCTCTGCCCCACTGGTTTCCTGAAAGCAGCCCTATTCATTGGGGCCACGCAGGAGCCAGCCATGGGTTTTAGTATTTTAAAGGAAAATTGGGTGCCCCGGTTCCAGTTATTATGCTCCCTGCTTGTGAGAGACCAGACAGGGAGAGACATTTCAGCTCCTACCTGGTGGGAGCTTTTTTTGCCTGCTGGGAGGTAGCACTGAGGTCTTCCCTGCCTGTGCTCTCACGGGCAGAGACCAGTGTCCAGAAAGGTAGGGTTCCCAGGACTCCAACAGTGAATCAGCCCCAGGGAATGGGGTCCCTGGTGACATACCACAGCTTCGGGTGGGGGCCTATGCCCGCTAATCCAAAAAATTACATGGTGAACCAGTGCACAAAAACACGCTTTCTGGGTAAAGATCTAGCTTTCTGCCAAATGTGGTGTATACTGTTTTGCCAATTTTTCTGTATCACGGTTCAAATTCCAATGAAAAACTGCATAGGAAAATTGCGCTTTGGGACCCCCTCTTTTCTGAGCCCTTGCTTGATGGATCACCCGGAAACTTTCCAGGAAGAAGCTGAGGTGGATGATACTTTTTTGGAAAGTTTTTTAGAGGATCGTCAAATGGAGTGAAAGTTAACAAAAGGCGCCAAGGTTATAAGCAAACCAAAAAATCAATTTCCTATGGAAACCTGGAAACGTGGTCCTAACTATGACTACCCAGTGGTGATCACCACTGGGTAAGAGCTATATATAAATATATATATATATATATATATATATATATATATATATATATATATATATATATATATATATATATATGCTGCCAGTTTCCTGCTAGCACAGCGGCGCCGCGCTGCAAGAAGAGCCCGCACTCCATGTAAGTCCAATTCAATTAAATTTTATTTTTGCTGACGTGTTTCGACCAGAAGGTCTTTGTCAAAGCTAGGAAAGGTACATAGTAGTGCAGTATTTATAGCATACATTGTGACATAGAAAAACAAAATAAACATAGGAAAAAGAATTTTAGGCATTATAGAAAATGCCAACTCATCAGTCGCATGAAAAAAAGACTATCTCTAGTCAGGTAAGTACCTTTTCTGTCCCATGTAAAATTTGTGTTGGGTAAATTAAATATTGCACAAGACAATGTTGTTATAGCCACAACTGAATTAATTAAACATAAAAAATGTAAAATAAAAAAATAATAGTTAGGAATGGGCCTAGGCTGGTGACGAGAATAGGCAGATGCAAGTGCTAGAAAGTGCCTCTCACCTCAAGGGTCTCACAGTGCCCAGTTTCTCTGAACAAATGACATTGCATTGTGGTGCCCACTGGTGCGAAGGCACCGAAAATTAAGAAATGCAGGTCAAGTGACCGAACAGTACAGTATTCTTGGTTGTTCCCCTTGAACCGAAGACACAAAGGGAAATGTGGAGTACATTCGTGTAGTGGCTGTTAAGAGAGCAGCCACAGGGGGTAGGAGAGGAGGCAAGGAAAGAAAAGAGGCAAACATGAAGAAGGAGGAAAAGATTCAGAGGAAAAGGGGAAGGAAAGAGATAAAGAGAGAGAGAGGGAGAGGGAGAAAAAGGGAGAAAAGAGAGAGGGGCGGGATAAGCACTTCTACGAAAAGGCGAGACAGCGACAAGATACAGAACAGGGAAAATGGGCAAAATCATCCTAAGTGTACATGAAGCTCTTCGTCCTGGTTCAGACCCCCTGGATGTTTGCTGTTGAGGCTGATAATGTGTCTCGATTCCAATCTTCTAAGGGCCCGTTCCCTGTCTCCACCCCAGCTCTTCAAAGGAATCCTGTCAATGCCAAAGAATGCAGTTTTTAGATCATCAGGTTTAACAGAGCTATGTATCGTATTGCAGTGTCTGGCCATTGGATATGTGACATCATTATTCCTTATTGCCCTCAGATGTTCCAAAACCCATTTTTTAACTGGGAAAATTGTGCTGCCAACATATCTCAGGCCACAGATTCAAACCAAGACGTAGACTGTGAAATCTGTGTTGCAATTGATAAACGACTTGATCTTGAATTTTTTCCCATCGGGTAAGGGGACTGTCCTGACATTGGTACTGTGTGTGCACGCCTTACATTTCCCACATCTGTGGAACCCCGGGAGTTCCCTCAACCAAGTTCCACTTTGTGTCTGGGTAGGTTCTATAGCACTGTGGACCAGCATGTCCCTCAAAGAGTTACTCCGGCGATAGGTGACCTTAGCACTGGGTGTCACTAACTTGCCGATAACGGGATCAAGTTTCACCAAATGCCAATGTTTCCTGATAATGGCTTGGATCTTGGTACATTCTGAGTTAAATGTGGTGACTAGCCTGATCTCTGGTTTATTGGCTTCTTTTGATCTGGGTATGAGTAAGGTATCTCTATCAATCCCTCTGACTTTCTGTTTGGCTGATTCCACTACTCTCCGTGTATATCCCCTTTGGAGAAATCTTTGTGTCATGTTGCCTTCCTCACGTGTGTACGCATCTGTGGAGCTGCAATTTCTCCGAGCTCGAAGTAATTCTCCGTAAGGGATACTATCCTTGAGTTTGGCTCGATGGTGGCTAGAGGCATGGATAATGCTATTCCCTGCAGTTTCTTTTCTGTGTAGGAGTGTGTGGATGGTGTTATTGGAGATCTCAATTGTCACATCAAGGAAATCCACCTTGTTCTTACTTGTGAGACTCGTGAATTTGAGATTCAGATTATTGATGCTAATGGTGGCTAGGAAGTCATCTAGGGCTCTCTGTGGGCCATCCCAGATCAGGAAAATATCGTCAATGTATCTGGTCCAAAGGACCAGATACTTAGAGAACCCTGAGTATTTCTCTGCCCAGATGTGTTCTGACTCCCACCATCCCATGAAGATGCAGGCGTAGCTCGGTGCGAAGCAACTGCCCATATATATATATATATATATTAATAAACATATTGATCTGTGAAATGCCTTCAATGTCCATCACAGTTAATTTGTAGGCCTATAACTTAAGCCCCCGTAATGCACTTCTTAGGACCTCACATTTTACATCACTCATGACATGGTCAGTGAGGGGACTGATGACATCATAAATGACACCACTGATGACATCACTCATGACATCATCCAGTGAGTGTAAGCGTTTCGCAAAAGTTTCTGAGACTTAAAGCTGTTCATTGATACTTCAATCCACAGTGATGACTGAGCATAGTTCTGTTTTATGACATACTGACCAACCGGTTTCCTTAGACTTCTGTCCTTTGTGATGAATGCCTGTAGTAGTAGATTGCAATACATTAATCTGTTCACTAAGACCTTTCTCTAGGGTGATGGTTTAGTGCAATAGACATTTACAAAAGACTGACCTCTCTGCTCACATCTTTCTCCAGGATGAAGAATAATTTTACTACTGGTTTGTGACACAGTGGCCTAACCGCTAAGAACTCTCTACTGGTTGTGTGTTGTAGTGGTTGTAGTGGTTTGTGCAAACCTGACATTTGCATTAAAACCTCTTTGCAGATTCACTAATAGTGTTGTTGTGGTTTGCAATAGACTAGCCTATACGATTAGACGTTTTGCTTTGGTAGTGGTTCAAAAGAGGCAGGACTATCCGCTGACAGCTGTCGCTTAGTTGATAAGTGAGTGTAGTAGTTGATAAGGTTACAGTGAGCTCGGTGCTGTATGTCTCTCACCTGTGTAGTCTACTATTTAAAAAATATATATGGTAATTTATGATGTATATTGAAGTTAACATTGTTGGTTCATGTCAACGGTGTTGAATCAGTGATGTCATTTGGGATGCCATCAGTGATGTCATTTGAGATGTCATCAGTGATGGCATCAGTGATTTCACTTACATTGTCATGAGTGATGTAATATCCGCCGCAATGCCACCCCAAATTTGCTGCGATTACAGGAACACACTCAAACCTCAACTTCTCATTGAATACAGTAAGTCTCCACCCATGCACATTACAAACCAGACCCTAAAAGAGTTATTTGGGTTTCATATCTCTCTGGAGACAGACTGAAAACCACAGCTCCATCCTCTTTTTTTTAGCTTTCCTTCAAAAGTACAGAATTTTAAAGTCAGAATGTCTTCTGCCAAAGATAGAAGAGAAGGGAAAGAACAGTACAAAGATGAAGACCTACCACCTCCAAAGAAGTCCTCCGACATTTGGAAATATGTCTCCATCCCTTCAGGAGAAAAGACAGTTGTTCCAAAAATTGTCCAATGCAATAAAAGCAGCAAAAAATGGTTGAGAGGTACGGGAAAGAAGTATTCAAATGGCACATTCTCTATTCTCAATGTGGAAAGGCCTGAAAACCATACATACAAGGACGTATCACAGGATGGTGAGAGAGAGGGAAGGTGGTGCATCATCAGCAGAATCTGTGGCATCCTTACCACCTGACCAGATGGTTACCATCCCCACTGTTTTAGCGAAACATCAAGACATGGTGACTCATTGTGGCAAATGCTATAAGCCAATTGCACTAAAATGTCATTTGTTGCCCAGTTTATGGATACTGAAACAAGCATAATTGTTAAAAAAAAATGTTCACCTCACCATTCCACCTTCCATTCTTCCTTAAACACAATTAGATATCTGAAAAGAAAATATAGAATACATTTAACTTTACATTATATATTATTTTAGATAACATACTATAAGCAAGTGAGTAGATACATAAGTGGTTCTCTCAGTGTGTAAGAGGCTGTGTACTGGCTGGGCCCTGGGTGGGGAGGCTTGTTCCTAGCCCCTCGCCTGGGTGCGGCGGGGGCCTTGCCTTGGGGCCCGTGGGCGCCTCTGCGGGGGTGGGGGTACTCCCCCGCACATCTCTCGCTCCCCCCCTGCTGTGGGCTAGCCCTGCAAGCCGTGTTGTGGGGATTGGACGGGCTGCGACTGGCAGCCGCCTGAAGCGCTGGGCCATACCAGGGAGGGCCTCTGAGTGGGCCTGCGACATATTGCCCTTCACGCTTAGTGGTGGGGAGGGCCCAGCCGTGTGCCTGACTGGGTTTGGTGTGCCCCCCCACCCCGCCCCGGGGTGCTATACTGTTGCGTGGTCCAGAGGACTTGCCCTGCGCTCTGAGGCCCCCTCTCTCCTTCCTCCTCTCCCGCAGATCTCGCCTGGCAGACTGGACCCAGGCTGCACGCTATTGACAGCTGGGAGAGATGGCCTGCTGGTGGGACTGGTGGCATGGCCGCGTATGTCACGTAATAGGGGCAACCCTGCTTCATGTAGCTAGCGTTGGACATTGGTGGGCTCTTGCAACGATCTCTATTGTATTCCATACATTTGGTCTGTGGCGCTTACTCCTTATCGTTGTCTTGCAACAGAGGCCCTGCCCTTACTTGGACATCAGCTGAGCAGGGAGTGGACGTGGAGATTGAATTAAGCCATTGTACAATCAAGTACCTCTCAATAATCCAGCTCTTTCGTCATCATGGGCAAAGGAAAGCCGAGGGCAGCCTCCAGATCTGGGATGGCTGGGTCGCACTCACCGCACTCAGAGTACTCGTCCGAACGTTCACATCGGGCAGTGGAGGGGGCTATCTCCAATCCTCCAGTAGTTAAACTGGACATGATCCTGCAAGAGATACGAGACTCGCGATCCGCGATTGAAAATCAATTGGGCACGATCTCAGTGGATCTCAACTTGCTCAAGGATGATCATAGAAAATTAGCCGACAAAGTTAAGTCCACAGAACAAACTTTAGAAACGATAGTACCACAGGTGGAGGCTCACGAGGAACACTTGAATCAAATGCGTCAGCAAATCGAATCTCTACAGGCTTGTGCAGATGATGTAGAAGGCCGGGCTCGGCGTAATAACCTTAGAATCGTCGGCCTCCCGGAAGGATCAGAGGGCCCTAACCTGACAACCTACATAGAGGACTGGTTGAAAACTAGTGTGGCCCCTGAGGGTCTATCCGCGCATTTTACTGTCGAACGAGCCCACCGAGTCCCCACACGTCAGCCAATACCTGCTGCAAATCCCCGCCCAATGCTGGCCAGGATACTGAACTACAGAGATCGGGACCATTTATTACAGGCGGCAAGAGACAGTGGCCCTCTACAGGTGGATAACGCTAGAGTCTCGATATTCCCGACTACACACTTGCTGTGCAGCGTAAACGCTTTTCATTCATGGAAGTAAAAGCTCGGGTCCGAGCAGCGGGCCTCACGTTTGCATTGCTTTATCCAGCAAAACTAAAAATCATATATAACCAACGGTCATTATTTTTTGACTCGCCGGACAGTGCTTGGGATTGGCTGGACAGGAACTTCCCAGATACCTTGCCCGCCAGACGTCTAGAAACAACACAGCCAAAGTCGCAGCGTGCCCCCCCGGGACGCAGGAGGGGTCTCCTCACACAGAGTACAGGCTCCAGTCCTCCGCCTCGTTGGCAGGTGATGGAGGGTAGGCGGGAGGCCCTTCGATCCGCCACGGCCCTCCGTGTCCCTCGTCCACCGATTAGCACAAGTCCTTCCGACGAGATAAATTCGGACTCGGGCAGAAGTGTTGGACTGTTCCCATTGGAATCCACGCAGCTCAGCAATGATCCCTTAGGATGACATGTGAGTGTATAACATAGAACATTGTCTCCGACCAGTTAGACTGCAATGTGCAGGCCATACACGTAGGCCATAACACTGACCCCACAGTCAGGTGAACCAGTATTTACATTACTAGGTAATATGGATATAATGTTTTGGACAAACGAAAGGGTTGGACTGGTGCGTCCCCTGGCCCGGCCTGTCCTGGGCATTCCCACTGACTGAGTACTGTTTGAGTTTCGAATGGTATTCGCAGCCTCCCCCGCAGGCGACAGCAACTGTTTAACGTGTATTATGTTGATTTTTCTTACACAGTTCGGTCGAGCGAAGTTAGATCGTTGGACCCAGTATTGGGATAAAGTTGTACTGTTTGTATTATTGCTGCACTGTCCGATGCTGGGAGGGGGGGGTGGGGTTTTTATAAATGTGCTCTGATGATGTCGATTGCCAAATCTTATACCATCATATCCTGGAATGTCCGGGGAATGGGAACGATTCACAAACGACATAGAATAGCCGCACAACTCCACCGCCGTAAAGCCCAAATAGTGCACTCCAGGAGACACATCTACTACCATCGGAAACTATGAAGTTACAAAGGCGCTGGAGGGGCCAACTTTATGCAACCGCTTATTCCGCTCTCTCTAGGGGGGCTGCAATTTGGATACGGGCGGGAGTTCCCTTCTCCCTCAGTGAGAGTAAAATAAATGAACAAGGCAGATATGTGTTTATCCGGGGGGCATTGGATGGTAAACAGGTGGTGTTGGGTTCCATTTATGCCCCAAATGTGGACCAAGATGCTTTTTATCACGGGTGTCCCAGGCGCTCTCGGACTGGTCTCAATACCCATGGGTATTAGGTGGGGACTTGAATGCAGTGTTTGATGTATCCCTAGACCGCTCTCATCCTCCCTTGTCGAATACTAACGCCCACTCACAAGCTGCAGCTCGGACCCAGTGGGCGCAGGGTTGGAATTTATTCGATGTTTGGAGGTCCCTTCATGTTAACATGTGGGAATATTCCTTTTATTCCCACCCACACCAGTTACATACTCGCTTAGACCACTTCCTCTGTACGCCAGATTTATCCTCGAACATTAAGCAGTGTACTTATCTGGGCAAGACCATATCGGATCATAATCCCATAGAGTTAAGGCTAAATTGGGGTCGTTCCCCCGCGCCTATCCCAACATGGCGATTGCAGCCTCTACATTTGGAAGATCAGGTGTTCCGGGCCACATTGGCTACAGCTATATCCACATATTTTGAAGAAAATGAGGGCACGACCAGATCCTTAGAATGGGAGGCTTTTAATGTAACAATACGGGGAGTCTCCGTGGGGTCCTTGGTGGGATTCAGGAGGGACACGGTTAGAGACATAACGGAGCGAGAGGATGTCTTGCAGGCAAAAGAGGTGGCGGCTCAAGTAAGTGTAGATGGGGCAGAAAACCTACAGGAGGCCAGGATAAAGTATGCGGAATTGTTAGAACATTTAAGGACGATCGACTTGAACGCATACACACTTTGCACGCACGCTGAAGCAGATAGAGCTAGCACACTGTTAGTACAATTGATAAAACTCCAAACGAACTCCACTCCCATACTGGCGATAAATAATGCCCAGCGCACATTGATCACCTCCCAGGCTGAAATAAATAAAACCTTTCAGGAACACTACACGACTCTGTACACTGCCCCCTCCCAAGACATGTCAGAAGCAACTACTTGTTTCCTTGCAGATGTTGAACTTCCCACTATCTCAGATTCAAATGTCGAGGAATTGGCCGCTCCGATCACTGCAGCAGAGATTCGTACGGCTATAAAGGCATTAGCCTGTAATAAGACACCGGGCTCGGACGGTCTCCCTATTGAATTTTATTCAACTTTTGCGGCAACCTTAATTCCCAAATTATTACAACTTCACACTACCTCCCTTACTGAAGGCTCGCTACCACCTACTACTAGAGAAGCATTGGTCACTTCCCTGCTGAAGCCGGATAAGGCCCCGACTGAACTTACGTCCTATAGGCCCCTATCAATCCTTAATACTGAGTACAAAATACTTAGCAAAATCTTGGCATCTAGATTACTCCCCTTACTTCCCAAGTTAATACATATGGATCAATGTGGGTTTATACCCAAATGCTGCACCTCATTAAATATTCGCCGGCTGCATGCTCTGATGCATGCAGCTTCGACATCAGCGCTGTTAGCTGGTTGTCTATCACTAGATATACGCCAAGCTTTTGATACCCTGAGTTGGCCATATATGCTGGCCGTGTTGGCCAAATTTGGACTACCCCCTGAATACTGCAATTGGGTAAAATTGCTATACACCAACCCTACGGCCCGTGCCAAGACTGGGACAACTATCTCGCCCGCATATCAAATATATCGTGGAACACGCCAGGGATGTCCCCTGTCGCCCTTATTGTTTGTACTAGCATTAGAGCCCCTAGTGTCACATTATGGTCCCATACGGTATTCCAATAGATGAGACAATTCACTCTGTATCGCTCTACGCAGATGATATGCTGCTGTATTTTAAGGATTTGAACAAAGACATGCACGCAATAGCTGCCATGTTTTCACGGTTTGGGGAAGTATCCGGATTATATCTTAACGCCTCCAAATCTGTAGCGTATTCCTTTTATGAGACTTATAATGGTCCCTCTTTGCAATTTGGCCAAATGCAGTTTAAACTGGAACCCACAACTTTCAAATATCTAGGGATACACATCTACAGGACTAGTGCGGACACTATAGACGGAAATATCGTTAGAACTATTAATTCGCTCCGGTCCCAGATCTCATTTTGGAATACTTTGCCACTGACAGTGGCGGGCCGCTTGGCCGTGTCTAAAATGGTCATGCTGCCCAGACTCCTCTATCACTTTGTGAATCTCCCTGTTGTTCTCCCGGCATGGATTTTTAAAACGTTAGATACCTTGTTATCATCTTTACTTTGGGGAACGGGGAGGCACAGGCTAGCGTTGGCCAAGATGCAGCTTCCAAGTACTGCGGGCGGTATGGGGGCTCCCGACTTTAAGGCATATTGCATAGTCGGGCAACTGCAATGGCTAGCAATTTGGTTAGCGGGCCATAACTTATTTGAAATAGGATATTCTCCTGACCGTTTGCGGCGCGGAACATTACAAGCTCTGTTATGTCCTGGTGTTGAACGGATGCGAGATCCCCCCTTTCTCCTGCAGATAGCAATTCATTACTGGAAACAGGCACAAAAATAAGCAAAAATTCCCTTCCCATATGCCCCGAATGTCCCACTCTGTGGCCTCCCCACCAGGCGTGGAATATTATCAATGGCTCGACTACGGAGTTGGACACTAGCCGGGACAGAGACGGTCGGTGACCTATTCTTAGATGGTAACCTGATGCCCCATAATGAATTTGCGCGTACTAATGCAGTGCCAGAAACCTTATTCCTCACGCATGCAGCAATTACGCAATTCATTCAGAAATATTGGTTGGTGGATCAGAAAGAACCTCTCACCTTTCAATTGTTGAAGACCATTCACATAATGGGGCATGGATGCCACCTTGTTCAGAGGTTATACCGAGGGTTGCGGGAACATCTGAATGTTCCACTGCTGTGTCTTCGGCAAAAATGGGAGACGGTACTAGTAAGGGAATTGGAAGATAGAGAATGGGCCTTAGTGTTAGAACACCCTAGGCGGGTCTCCCGCAATTTCCGACTGAAAACAATACAGCTATTAATAGTACACAGAGCTTACCTCACCCCGATGGCAATACAGAAAATGTACCCCACCGCCTCTCCTGACTGCCCACGATGTTCTAATCATAATGCTGATTTTATTCACATGTTATGGTCCTGTCCCATATTGGGGAGGTTTTGGTCGGAGGTTACTCAAAGCCTATCATTACTAACGGAGCGCTCACCTTGGGATACTATAGAGGCCTGCTTACTAGGCCTATTCCCTCTCCCCAAGAAGGCAACGTTACTACGCCGCTTTGCGGGATTAACCTGATGCTAGCTAAAAGGTTGATCACACAGCGCTGGAAATCCCGCACAGCACCGCGAGAAGGTAAATGGAGAGAGGAAGTTATTTGTTGGGCTGTGGCGGAAAGAGAAGCGCTTCAACGTGAGGAATATAGAGGGCTGAGAAAAAGACCAATCTCCCTAGACTGGTCACAACTGGTAGAGCAATTCAAAGCAGAAACGGTAGAGGAGGAGGACCCCCGGGATACATTGGGTGAACATATCAATAATGCCTGACTCCCAATATTGCAGTAACTCTGTCTTTGGTGGTTGTCTCCCTCCCTCCCCGTTCTCTTTCCTCTCCCCCCCTCTCCTCCGCCTTCCCCTCCCCCCCTCTCGTCTTGCCCTTCCCTATGATATCGGACATGATTACCCCGTAATACTATACACCTGTAAAGGGGTGATTGAACCATAGCGGCTAAAGTTTTTTTTTTTTTTTTTAACTGTTTGTGGGGTGGGTTATACAGTGGGAGGGGGGGTGTTAAGAGGTTATAAAATTAAGAGTGTAGCACAATGCTATCGATTATTGACATGCAAACGTTTTGAGCATACATAACTACCGTGAGGGTAAATTGAGACATACCAATGTAAAGTTAGCAGAGGATATCAGGGACTAGAACCTTGAGAAGTTATGTACACTGTGTTATAAAAAATTTAAAAAAGAGTATCTTGAAATGTATAATGTACATGAAACACCCGCAAAGCTTAATAAAGTTTGTGTTAAGAAAAAAGTAAGAGGCTGTGAAAGTGTCTGATTATGGGTGTATAAATAGATATATAAGTGACTGTATGGGTGGGTGACTGGGTGTGTGAGTGGTTGAGTGGATATGTGAGTGAGTGTATCAGGGCCTCTGTGAGTATGTGACTGAATGTGTAAGTAGCTGTATGGGTGGGTGATTGGGTGTGTTAGTGACTGTATGGGTGTCTAAATGGGTATGTAAGTGGCTGTATGGATTGGTAACTGGCTGTGTTAGTGGGTGTTTGGGTGTGTAACTGTGTGTTCAAGTGGCTCTGTTAATGGTGGATACATAAATGCGGTGTGGTGTGTGAGTGGATGTGTAAGTGCCTCTGTCACTGTCTGACTGGGTGTGTGAGTGGCTGTACGGTTTTGTAAATAGGTATGTGAGTAGCTGTATGGGGGGGTGACTGGGTGTATAACTGGGTGTATGTGTGTAAGTGCATGTGTAACTGACTGCTTGAGTGCTGGGTACATGAATGACTGTATACATGTGTTAGTGGGTGTGACAGTGCCATGTGTGGGTGTGTGAATGACTATGTAAGTAGATGTATAGGTGAGTAAATGGGTGTGTGAATGGTTTTATGGGTGTGTGACTGAGTGTGTAAGTCACTGTCTGGCTATATGAGTGGTGGGTAAATAATGTTTTTGTGGGAGTGCATTTGGGTGTGTAAGTGCCTGCCTGGCTATGATTGGGTGCAAATTGCATACCACAAAAGCACATACTATAAGCAACCACCCACATTTAATTTCAAACACACTGGCTAAATAAAATAATTATATGTTCAGTATAACAAATCCTCTTCCTCTTTTGCTGCTCACTATATTTTTAGTTAATGTTCAGATCTAAACTCCCTTCTAGTTTGCCTTTTCTGTAGTGTCTAGAAGCTTTTTTAAAATTATTTTTTATAGTACAATCTAATTACCATACCTGTAAAATCTCTTTGCTGTTTTCCAACTTTTAGTTTAATATCTGTTCATATCTATTTCCCACTGCAAATCTCAAGTCAGAAATATGGCAATCCTCCTCCACTCTCAGTACAAATGTGCCAATAATGGCTACTCTTTCCACTGTGCATAATACTCCTGTACTCAACAAATAACAGACTTTCTTTCATCTTTTACTTTAGTTATGCCAATTCTAAATGGTCACTATTTTTTAACCTGTTCCATGTTTCCTGTAAAGAAGCCCAATTTGGTAGGTTTTTCATGGATCTGCGGATCCACCCACATGCAGGATCCACACGAAAGCCCTTAAAAGCATTAAACAATCTGCTATTAATGCTTTTCATGTATATTTTATTTTGTAAAATATTGTCAGTTACAAGACATACACTTCCTACTGAGCAATTTTTATACACTAGTCTGCTTTTCAATTCTACACTGCAGTCTCTTTTGTTTCCTTCCCCCACACTTGTTTAGCTCCATTTCCATAGTAACCATGTGTCCAATAGTCTCTGCCTACCAGCTGGCCAAAAGTTCACAACATTTTCTCTGAACAGCATACAAGCTCACAATAACTGCAGCAGGGCTGGTTGACTGTTTGCAATACCAAGCATATCCCAAACAACATAACTTTATTTTTTATTTTTCCAAAGTCAATCATAGAATGTGTTAGTCTTACAGTCACTACCTAATTTTAGTTCCCTGTACATCTCCACCATCCAATCAAATATGTGCTTTTATATTCTGCTTGCTGTCCTCCATTATAACGGCCTTTCGTCTTCAAAACTTCTCCATTCTGCTATAGTCTTTTTTCTGTGTGCTACTCCTGCTTGTATCCTAAACGGTCAGAGTCTGGAGTGTGGGCCATAATTTTGTGTTTTAGGCCAGATAGAGTGCTAGAAAGAGTGGCATTGACAAGACCTAGGTTTGCCTATGTAGACATTATTTGGGTTGGCCAGAGAGGGTTAAACTGGCATCAATTGCTGCATTTGGTTGAAAGCACTGCAGATTAACAACATCCAGACCTCCTGATTGTGCACTGTGGTGGCAATGACATAGACACAATTACTGGGGTAGGACTGGAAATCCTAATGAAGGATACCTTTGGTAAAGTAAAGTCACTTTTCACACATACTGTCTTGGTGTTTTTCAACATTTGCTAAAGACAGAAGTGGCAGTGGTCAACCCAATTGTGTCCGTAGATAGAGAAAACCAGGAAACATGTCAATAAAGCTGTTTCTGCAGTTCTCCAAGAGCACAACATGGGCTCTAGCAACTTACGCTTTGACATGGACGGAATATATTGAAAAGATGGAGTCCATTTCTCAGACATAGGCAACAGGTTGTTCCTCAATAACTTAAAAGCCTGCATCCTGTTCTATGTGTACTTATCATCTACACACCATAAACACAAAGGCTCTTTTCAGAGTCATCCCTTTTCTTAAACACTAGTCCTTTTTGTTTTCAAATCCATTTTTCTAATTTCTCACTCGGATCTGCTGATCCGCCGTGGATCCTCAGCAAAATATGGAGTCTGCCAGCTATATTGCAGGTGGATCCGCGGCGAATCCGTGGATCCATCCCCGACCAAAATCACACATTCAATACAAAACAACAACACATTTAATACAAACATATCCTATTCCAATTTACATAACTGTATCACTGCCTGTGTGTGGGTGTGTGAGTAGCTGTGTAAGTAGTTCAAGTTCCAGTTTGTTGAGGTTTAGACACTTGTCTAAACCTCAATAAACATTAATACATAAATGCACTTTAAAATTATACATTAAAATTAATTCCATCCTGGCCGCCTCCCCACAAACCATTCCGAGGTTCAGGCACAGTCTACTGGCCATACCCCGCAAAGACCAGTAAGGATAGCAAAACTAGAGAACACATGTATCCCTATATATCCATTCTTACACTGAGATCCTAGGATTCAACAGCAGCTCATCCAAAGGGTCTTAAATCTAGAATCAATGCAATGCTATCCCAAACTTATTTTTAAACACTTTGGAAGGCGCATGCAACATCCAAAAATTCCATATTCACTAAAAGTGCAAGTGCTTCATTACGATGTTTCATATCATATTTTATTTTAAAAAAAGCGGTTTTAAAATCAGATGAGTCCTATAAAAATGAAAGCAGTTTATTAAACAATGTACATTAAAATTTTTAAACTTCAATCCACATGTGCAGTTATTTCTAGCATCCAAAGGTTGGTTACATTTCTTGGTCCTTAATTTCCGGGTATTCAAAGCAACTCGAAATTCTAATAATAATAGTCGTAGCTGGGCATCTGGAAGTGCAGATATGTAGAGGAACACCCTCCGATTTTCCCGGGATTCCTGCATATAATTTGCTGAGGGTTTGTTACTTACATACTCCACATCAGCCAGCCTTGACTCCCTTCTATATGCCACATTTAATTCACCTTTTGAGAGGTGAGAGGTCTCAGTCAACCTAAGTTTCTCCATTTTTAAGGCCCCATCGATTTTACCTAATCTGTTTCTGACCCACACCTCCCATTTTAACTCAGTCCTTACAATTTCAGTAGCACAGAGAACTGATACCTTCTGTACCTCTGAAGACTAGAGTTTATCCCAGAATCGCAGGGTTGATTTGTAGGCCAGGAAATTCCAAGCCTGCCGGGCCCATCGCACTTTTTGGGAGACCTAACAATTTTTTCAGTCATTTACCCTCACACTTCTCCCAGCTTGCCTCCATACTTAGGGTCAATAATTCAGCCCCATAAAGGCATTATGAGAGGACCATTGCATTATAGGCTGTTAGAAGGGTGGTCCATGATGGTCCTCCAAAGGTGTTTTTAAAGCAAACTAGGCCTTCTATCTTTGAGGCTGACCGTGTCTTTATGTAGGGCCCAGTTCAACTTTTTTGTGAACATCATCCCTAGATATTTGTTAGAAAATACCACCTCCACCATCCTATTACCCAGGTGCCACTTAAACGGTTTGACTTTTTCCTGAAGGGAAATATTTTTGATTTTTCCAGATTCACTTTAAGTTTGTTGACCTCACAGTAGCTGTTCATTCATTTTCCACTGTAGGTCTACTTGAGTTAGGTCTAAAATAGACAGATCGTCTGCATAGAGGAGGCACGGCAAATGCCTGCCCCCAATTTTCGGCAAGAAAGAATTGGTAGTAGCAAGCACTCCAGGGAGATCTGCAAGAAAAAAGAAGAGAAGCGTAGGGGCCAGGACGTAGCCCTGCCTTAACTCGTATTCTAAGGGTATTCTTTCCAATAATGCCCCATCTAATTCAAGCTCCACTTGGGCCCAATTCTGAGAGTGCAATTCCTTCAGAATTACTAATAAACTGAGGGGAATTGCCTGTTGTCGTAATTTGGCCCACAAGATGCTTCGATCCATAGGATCAAAGGCCGAGCTAAATTCGACGAAACAGCAAAACAGACTCCCTGATGTTTCCATCGCCTTTTGCCCCAGAGCCTACAAGCTGACCCAATGATCAACAATTGAATGCCCTTGCTTGAAGACACCTTGTTCCATTGGAACTATATCATTGCACTCATCCAGTTCTTAAGTGAGAAGATAATTACCTTAGAGTACAATTTTGCACCAAAGTCAAGCATGCTTATCAAGCGGCAGTTACCCAGGACATCTGTCTCAATTTTCTTATGCATTGGTTTGATTATTGCATCCTTCCAGCTAGGCGGAAATATACCTGACTTTGTTATGGCTACAAAAACGTTTAGAAAGAAGGATGCCCACCACATAAGGTTTGCTGGAAGGTTATCTGGCCCAGCTGCCTTTGTTAAAATTAGAGAGGTTATCAGTTGGCTGTAAATTGCACAGAGAAAGACTCCAATGACTCGTCCCCCAATTTTGGCCAATTACCTCTCACGTTTACCTTACTAGCCTTATAGATGTTACTTAAGTAAGTCACCCAAACATTTTCTGGGACTGTGCACCTTAAAGGAAGGATCAAGTTGCTATACCCCCTTTGAACTAATTTCCAAAAATGTCATGTCCTTATCCCGGACAGTGCTAATAATAAGGTCCCAATTTGACTGATAATAGGCCTGCTTCTTAGCCCTAAACAGGGCCTCATCCGCCTTTTTCCATGCCGTCATAACTCTCTTTCCCATTAGGAGGATCCAAGGAGCACCTGGCCCTTCCTAATTTCCTCAGCTCCTTTCTAGTAATTAAACACTCCTTATCAAACCAATGCTGTTTTAGAGACCGACAGGGCTTATCCTTTTTGGCCTAAAGTTACACGTCTTAACTAAAGGGATAAAACATTTAACTACATCAGCAATGGTTTCAGAGTACCATTTCAAAATTGTAGGACCAGGGTCCCCACCAAGCTCCAAATCATTACGGACTTGTTACTGTGTCAATCTTGTCATATAACTTTCATCTATTCTTGTAGTCAATCGTTTTGGGAAGGCTACTTCCATCAGAATCATCTGCTCTCTTTGGGGTGGGACTGTGACTTAAGTCATTTTTAAGTCCCAATGGTAACTGCCCCTAGTTCTTAACACCTCAAAACCTGTACAGAAGTCAAAGAACCATGCCTGTATAAACATATAATATATTGGACAGTGCTGCTTCCCATGCAAAAACGTTTTGAGCTGCCAGTATATTCCCCCTGCACCGACCATTTAGGCAAACAAATCCTAGCGCAGAGAGAAATTTTATAAATTGCACATCATACTTGGATTCGGTACACTCTGGGAAAATAGCATTGGGGATACCATAACTTTCTAACACGTCGCTAACACGGACCTCTACCTGGGCTGGGGCTAGACGGTGATTAAAGTCCCCTATTAGGAGAATCGGGGGGCCCCAGGAATTCTGTCAAGGCCTTGAAATCCCTTTGGAACACCTCCCGGACCTCCTTTCAGGTCTCACCCTGGTTTCCATAGACATTAGCCAATATTAAACTGTTTAGCCAGTGGCACCCATCATACAGATCCAGAAGACAAGCCAGGAGCCGCTCACTACTCATCTGTATAACTCTTGCTCCTTTTCTACATTTTGTTGATACCAATGTCATGAGCCCACCTTTTATCCGCCCAGGCCCCATTTTAGTTCCACCTTTTACAAACTGCATAAAACCGCTCAGATGAATTGGATCACCCACTAACCAGATCTCCTGTAAGCAGATCATCTCATTCTCCTCCCAGATTTTTGTAAGATGTATCATTCAAATTAAGTTCCCCAACCTGTGAATATTCCAGGAGACAAACCTGAGGCTGGCGGGTGTGGCAGCTACCTAGTCCACCTGCCCCCTCCCCCCCATGAAAAGACACTCTCCCTATTGAAGCTTAGACGCACAAATCGATTGTGAAGTGGGATTGGGTCTATCACTCCCTCTCTTGGGTGGGACGGAATAGTTACCTTTAGGGTACCCCGATTACAACCCACCAAATGGGAAAGGGGCGGGATTGCCTCCCCTCAGTTTAGTTGTTCTAAATTAAGGCCAGCATGATTAGCCAGAAGTGGCAACTCTGGTTGAGTTGTCTCTACCTCTATTACAGGCACAATTCTTAGGCCAAGTTTTTTTAGCTCTTCTCTATCTTCCAGTACAAAGCTCACAAAAAATGAGGAACTAAAGTTAACTTTCATGACTTCTCTACCTACTTTGTATTGGCTAATTGCTCTATATCCCTTGGCGTAACCTCTTCCAAAGCCTTACAGGATGAAAATACCTTGAGCAAACTAAACCTGTTTAGCTGCTTCCATTTACTTGCATTTTTATTCTCACAGATCACATCCAACTACATGTATGCCCTGGGATCCCTACAAAAGATCTGTGCCCGATCTTGAGCTGAATCTAGATCTAGATGCCTGGTGGTTGGAAAATCTTGGCACTTTGTTATCTTAGGTCTCCTTTCTGTGTGCGGAGGGGGAATTCTCACAGGTGCGTAAACCAAATTCCCTGAGCCTTTCGGGCCCTTAGTTCCCTTCTTATTACATTGCATGCTATAGCCTCTAATAAGGGACCTAGGACCAGTCTGTATTTGGGTGGGGAACTCCTTCACAGTACCCTTAACTCTTTTTATCACACCCTTCTTACCTAAACATACTCTCCTAGTCACCCATTGGTTCTTTGCAGGCTGGGACTGTCCGACTTGATCTTCCACTAACCTTCGCTTCCAAGGAAGGTTTCTTAACTTTTTACCCATGCTCCTGCCTTTCATTGCATTAAGGTGACCTAAATGCCAGCTCGTGGTTCACCCATGATTCCATCTTCTCACCAGCATTGGTCTTCTAGATACATATACAGTAGAACTTCTCTGATCCCCCCTTGTGCCAGTACCTCCTCATCGATCGGGGTTTGGAGGCTACCGGCCTTACAAGCATGAGCATACAGGAGATAATAGACTTTAATTCACAAAGAATCTCCTTAAGTATACCAGCCTTCGCTGTCAGTAAGGAGTCGATATTTGCAGCTAATGTGGCCATGGTCCCTTGATCCCTACCGTAGAGTGACACACCTACCATATCGGGCATAGCAGTCAACACTCTTCTCGACTGGCCATTTACCAGAACTTCCCTGTTTTGTTTATTCCCCATTAAGCCATCCGCTACCCCTGAAACCTCTCTGGAGCTTGCAAAGCTCAACTCAGTAGGACGCAACAGACAGGGAGAGGAGGAAAGATGGGGATGTATCACCTCAGTGCTTCCAATCAGGTCCAAACCTTCCTTTTCCTGGAAATCTAATAATTCCAGGGTACCTCCTACTGGGGAGGCCACTTGCCCCACATTTGCGGAATCCTGCATCGCAAAGGGCCTGAAGTGCTTTCCCACAAAGTCCTTTATTGAGACTGTCAGATTTGTTGCCAAGGATTGGACATTTCTGACTGTGGGAGAGCGTTCATCTCCAGCTTGGGTTACTTCAGCATGACATGTAGACTCAGGGCCTAGAGAGTCCCTTATTGCCAATATATTAACTAAAGCCCCACCGGCTTTTGTACATTTTGCTGTACGCGGGGGTTTAATGCCTTTTTTCTTTGGGGAAAGCATCTCTGAGCAGCCTTACACATGTCTCAATGGATTACACACTTTTATAATTTAAAATATGTTCACTCACCTCCTCCTCCTGCCTGCAATGTTTGAAGTTGTGCTGCAGTGCTGCTGCCACCACCCTGTACAGCCGCATTCCTGCTGGCCACTGTAATTCAAATATGTACCCTTGAAACGCTCCCACTCCTTGAATTCCAGGAGCTTATGGTGCGAATGGCCCAGTTGCCGAGTTACTTGGTCAAAGCCTTCACTGAGCGGCCTTTTACCACTCACAAGCACATTGCAGCAGCCTTCCCATATGATGAGTCTCCTGCCAGCTCCTGCCAACACTGTTGACTATACCAGCGGCGCAAGGAGACTGAGGACCAGTTCCACACAGCTTGCAACCTCAAAACAAGAAGAATAAGTCCAAGAACCGCCAACCAAGGAACAACGCCCAGCACAGAATGGCGGTATCTTCAGCAGCGGGGTACAAGTATCGGCAGCGTTTTGCGAAGTTGCGGTGTTGCATCTGTATCCATCAGGCAGGCGGGCACGAGAATGGTTGCACAGCACGTCATGTTAGCAAGATGAGGGAGCAATGTAGGCAACTCTGTGAGGGGCTATATGGGTGTGTTAGTGATTGTGTGGGTGTGTAACTAGGTGTGAGAGTGACTGTGTGGGTGAGTGAGTGGCTGTCTAGTGCCTGTGTGGATGTGTGAGTGGTTTTCTGGATCTGTGAATGGGTGTGCAAGTGGCTTTATGTATGTGTGTGAGTAGGTGTGTGAGTGGTTGTGTGGGTGTGTAAGTGGTTCTGTGAGGATGTGTGTGACTGGCTGTGTGGGTGTGTGAGTGGCTGTATTGATGTGTGAGTGACTGTATGGGTGTGTGAGTGGGTGTGTGAGTGGTTGTGTGGGTGTGTAAGTGGGTGTGCAAATCTGTGGTCGGTGGGTGTATGTAAGTGGCTGTGTGGATCTCTGAGTGATGTGTGAGTGGCTGTATGGGTGTGTCAGTGGCTTTGCTGTATGGGTGTGTGAGTGGGTGTGTAAGTGGCTGTATGAGGATGTATGTGGGATGTGAGTACCTGTGTGAGTGCCTGTGTGGGTCTGTGAGTAGTTCTCTGGGCCTCTGAGTGGATGTGTATGTGACTATATGGGTGTGTGAGTGGGTGTTTGAATGGGTGTATGGATGTGTGAGTGGGTGTGTGAGTGAGATTGGGGGATGAGTACTAGGCCCAAGATGTTAATTCATTTGAAATACATAACTTTACTTTCTGCAGTGTTCTTCACTGTCTTTGCTTTGTATGTCCTATTGATATTTTAAGGACCACAACAACCATAGTGCTTTGGAATATTCTCCATCAAAAATCCATATCCCTCAATGCCTATTGGTTGTTTTGTTAATCTCTTTCAGTTACATGCACCAACATGCCCATTTTGTGCCTTCAGAGGATTCAATTCTATTTGTGGCATAGTCATTTATAATCCATGTAAAATCCAAGATAAAATCACTCATATTAGCAATAGCGACTTGCCGGTATTTAGTCTCATCGGCACGTTGTGCAAGGGTACACTACCCCCACAAACCCTGACTGTTCCAAAGAGTTTCTCAAGTCGGGGCGGGCCTCTCAAATGTGGCCCAGCCAACCTCACTCCGTCTACTTCATAGATCCAGCCGGCGGGCAAGACAGTGAAGATTACTGCTGAAAGTAAAGTTATGTATTTCAAATGAATTAACATCTGCATGAAATGTTAAGAATCAGCACTGTTTTCACGGTAAAATTCGTGAGTAATGTTCTAACGATTTGCACACTGAAACTTGAAACACTGATGTGGAATTCTGTAATACCGTAGTCCTTTATTGCTGTTTAAAGCTAAGTTTAAAAGACCAAATGGATGCACACACTTATTATCAGCTGCATATGATTAAGACTCGCAAGAGTCGAAACGCATTATGCTAAGAGACTTACCTGTTAGGATGGGCCTTATGGATGGAGGAGGACATGTTTTTCTTTTGAAATATAATAATATATATGTATATATAATAATAAACCTATTGATCTGGGGAAAGACTTCAATGTCCATCATAGTTGATCCGCAGGGCATCAGATAAGGCAATTTATTCCAATTTATTCCAATTTTCAACCAAATTATAAAGCCTCCTGTCTCTATGGACACATATAATCACAGAATCAAAGTGAGGAATTTAATAAGATATACTATTACAGCCAACACATGTTTCGTGACACCGTCATTTCTTCAGGGCTGTTTAGAAGACAAGAAAGACTACTCAATATAATCACAATAATAATAATAATGTTATACATATTAGTACAAAATACTCCAAATTGACAATGCTTAACAGAATTTCAAAATAGCATCCAAATCCCATTTTTAAATTAAACATTACAAAACTTAAACATAAAACATGAACCATTTATAAAGCATTTACAGAGATCTTCATCATTGATAAAAATTCTTATACACCTATTCTCATTAAATAATGAGGTTGAACGCTTTACATTTCTTTCCTCCATACTTATTCCCTTCAAATGATGTAACATGACCCGTTTGAAAATAGTGTGAAACAACCCATTTATTATCGAATTATATAACTTGAGGGTTAAAAAACCCCTTTGCATACCAAGTAAGCATGTTTTGAACTTCTATTATGCTGCAACAACTAGTCCAAAGAATAATTTGGACAGCTTTATAAAACCCAAGAGAAAGAAAGTGCCTTCCTTATTACTATTTTCTCCCTCTTCAATCTCAAGCACATTCTTCCTAAATGAATGAACCTAACATTCGTCCATTACCCAAAATAATAAATAAATAACAGGAGCATGCCCACTGACCTTCTGAAATACAGATAAAATGCTTAAGCAAACGATCCCCATCATAATACTAACCCAGTTAGGAGAGTCATTCTATGAAAAATAACCAAAAAATACAAGAAAACTCACTCAACATATATCTTCCTCTAATCATTGTCACATCAAGAAATGCTCATTATATTCAACTTACCAAATGATTGCGAACAATGGTACCCTTCAATTATCTACGAACACTGACAAGTGAATTTCGCATCCTCAAACAATAATATGATTTTGCTTAAAATCACGCAGTACATATATATCCTCTAGTACGGATAAAGGAACCCATGATAAGGGATTCTGAAAAGAAAAAAGTTCAACCTATTGTCATATATTACTCAATGTTCACCAATATTACTCGTATTTTCACAACATCCTTTCTTGAAGGTAATCTCAATTCTGATCCTGATTCAAGAACTACTAATCCACCACAGTACGGTGAATACATTCCATGCATTATCTTTAACACTTGATAATTTGCCAGTTGGAAAACGAAAAAATTATCACAATGACAGGATTAGAACACCTATTTTGCTCGTGCAGTTGCACCATCAAAAGGCCCTCTTTACTATTCCTCATCCAATTATCAACACATATGAAATCTTACTCTTAGTCTGTAAAAATATAAAAAAAAATAAAAACCCTTAGGAGCAAATATATGAAAATTGATACATCTAAACAATGCCGTCTAGCCTTCACAATATGATTTTACTTTCAATTCTCTACGTATCCAAAACATGAAATAAAATAATCTCCAAATAAACAATCACTGCAAACAACTAAGGGGCCGATTAGGATGGCGGAAGGCCCTTCCGCCATCACTAAGCGTTTTACCCACCGCCCAAATTAGGATGGCGGTGGGTACAGCGGCGGACTCAAAGTCCGCCCGCCGCTTCACCGCCAAAGGCAATCGTACCGATTGCCTGGTGGACGGTGCAGGGTGCCTAAAATGGTGGCGGTGCCTAGCAGGCACCGTCCACCAGATTAGGATGTTGTGAGGAAATGGCATTTCCATGGCGGCGATGCCGCCATGGAAAGGCTGGCGGGGATGGGGTTCGGGGGCCCGTTGTGGGCCCCCCTTGTTCCGGGGGGAGGTGTTGCTGCACTGGGGGGTACCCCCCCAGCATTTCCCTGCAGTGCATGGCAGGCACCGCGTGGTGCCTGCCACGCAGTGCAGGGAAATGCAGTGCATGCCATTTTAACATTGTAAACGGTGCTGCAGCCTGCAGCACCGTCCGCAATGTTAAAGGCCCGGGATGCGCCCGCCATACTGGCATCGTAATATGTGTGGTGGGACAGCCGCATTACTGGCGGGCGGTCCCCACCACCGCAACGATGGCGGGCGGACTCATGTCCGCCCGCCATCGTAATGAGCCCCTAAATATCAACATCATCACTTCCAGAATTGTGTTTCGAACTACCATTTTTATCATACAACCAAACTGCCACTCTATCGATAAGCTAAGTCCTTACCTGTTAAAAAAAAAGGTACTGGGTTATGGCATATATGCCCGTGCATTATCTTTTACACTTGATAATGTACCAGTTGGAAAATGAAAAAAATATTACATTGACTCTACTCTTACCTTTATCCTGCCTGTTATTAATTTAAATATCCCAGCCAATGCCTGACTCAAATGCATCTTAAATCTTCAAACCCGAGTCAATTAACCCTAAACAAAAACCTCTCCCTTGACTAAATGCATTTAAACTCCATAATGGCAATATAAATCATAGACACAGAAACACTCTAAACTTAGATCATTCTTTACAAAGATCCATTGAGTCCAAGTTTTCTTACCAAACGTCATTCAGGACACAAATGAAAACCTGTTCTTACAGCTTACCGCCAAACAGAGCCCCTCTCCATGAAACCTTATATACCCAATTTGAGTCTCCCGCCCAGCCACATGCATGAGTTCAAAATTAGACCATACCATTGTTGGGGGGTCCACTCCAAAATGCATTTTGAAAACCATGGTCAGATTACTTAATTAAAAATACCATCTTGCTCTTACCTCTAGCTAGTAAAACATTACAGAGCAGCTAATTCTGATTAAAATAAAAACTAAGATACAAACGCAAAATACAATATCTAAATCTCCTTACCAAACAAAATTAAAACATCAAAAATAATAACCACAATACAAACTCCAAATAGAGGATTAAAACACCTATTCTCCTTTGATACAGATTAAAGCTGTCCGTATTAGGCCATTCATTTTGGAACAGATGTTTCGTATCTTGAGGCACTTAGTTTTCTTTGAATAGTTCTCAATAGTTTGAACACCATGTGCAATGAATATTTCCCAAATATCTGTGGTTGATTGTCAATGTGAACTAGGCTACCCGTGAAGTGTATGTTATAGGGTCAATGTTGCACATAACCCACGCTTGCTACACCCAAGAGTGTTGTACCTGTGATGGCAAAAATGATGCTTAACATTATTCTGAGCTAATTTGTACTTACTTTCAGGCCTCTAATACTATACTAGTTTACAGAGCAATGTGTGCAAAAGAAGCTTGGCTCATGTCATCAGTGATGTCATCAATGATGTCATTTGAGATGTCATCAGTGATGTCATAAATGATGTCATAGAGTGATGTAATATGTCAGGTCATAAGCAGTGTATGGAGGGGGCGCAAGTTATAGTTGGCTCTCAGCTAAATATAACTGGTCAATTTCTGTGTTTTTTTAGTTCAAAAGGTTGATGCTGTCACTGACATATTCACCTAACTATAACGTTACTTTAACCTTTGTTTTTTTCAGTGAATTTCTAGTTTTTTTTTAAGTAAAGCAATATTATCTTACCATTCGTAAGGCCAACCCCCCCATGCCACACGGCCTTCGCTGTGCACATGAAGGGGAATGTCTGTGTGGGAAACCCCCCACAGGCAGCCATTCCTATACTGCGAATGGTCTTTGACAGTGCACAGCAGGGTTTGGCAACAGGGTCTAGTTGTGGCCAACCCACCCGGAGGCACCCAACCACACGCTGCACGTAGCGTTTGTATATATGCAGTGGGGGGGGTTGGTCACTGGACTTGGCCTGCCGCCAGTCCCTGTGTGCAAACCCCCAACAGGCTGCCAGCCCCACACTGTGCACCGCTTTTGGCATTTAAGCGTAGGTTGGACTTTGGGACCCGGGGACCCTATTCCCCGGGGCCAAAATATATATATATTAAGGGCAGAGTGTGTGCAGCCCTCACCTTTAATTAGCCCTGGGGACCCCATCCCCCAGGGCCAAATACAATTAAACAGAGGAAAAGGGCATGCAGCTCTCCTCCTCAAACCTTAATAGCCCAATCAATTTAATAAGGGGAGGGGGCATGTGGCCCCCGAGCTGCTTTTTGGCCCTAGGGACCCCATCGCCCAGAGCCCAATGTGTTAACTAAGGGAATAGAAGCTGCACGGCCACCCCCTGCCGATTTTTTAAAGGGTGGGCCCCCCTACCTGAGCCTATTTTGTCCCCGGGGAACCCATCCCCCTGTTCCTGTCCTTATAATAGGTAGGTGTCCCAGTGCCCCACCATCAACTTGTGGTGGGCCACTGGGGGAGCCCCAGGTCACAGGTCACCTCATGGCCCCAGTTGGCTCCTGCATGCTGCAGGAGCCAGCATGCTTCTGTACACAGGGAGCAGCTATTTACGCTGCTCCCTCCAGGCTGGAGCAATATCTTGATTTGTTTCCCTGCCTGCATCTGTGCGGGCAGGGAAACAAATGTCAAGTCTGCTCCCAGCTGGCGCAAGCATTTTTAAAGTTCCTGCCTGGTGGAAGCAGACTTTGTGTTGGCTCCAGTTTAGCAGGAGTTTCAAAAATGCTTCAGTCAGGCAGGAGCAACCAAAAGTTTACCTGCCTGCATCAGTGCAGCAGGGAAACTGCTGTGTACTAAGGGTAGGCTCTCCGGGACACAGCAAGTAAGCCAACCCCGGGGGATAGGGTCCCTGGGGCCATTAAAAGCTTAGGGAGGGGGTCCGCACAGGTCCCATCCCTATTAATTAAGTAACAGCCCTGGGGTCTCCAGGGCCATTTTACGGCTTGAGAAGGGGAGCTGTGTGGCCCCCTCCCCTTATCAAATGCTTTGTGCCCCGGGCATGGGGTCCCTGGGGTCAAATACGGCTCGGGCAGGGGGGCTGGGTGGCATCCCTCACCTTATTAAAGAAATAGCACCCATTCGCAAATGGTAAAGGGTCCCAAGGGACCCCTTCCCCTTTGTTCATGTCAGAGAAAAGATTTTTAAGAGCAGACAGTGGTCCCACGGACCACTGCCTACTCTTAAAAAATGAAAAAAACATCTTTTCATTTTACCCTTTGAAATGCATCCCATTGTCCTTTAAGGAAAATGAGCTGCATTTTTTAAAAGAATTGGTATATTTAAAAGCAATCACAGACATGGTGGTATGATGACCCCAGCAGGCCAACATCCCTGTGATTTTGTGATTCCCAATGGGTTGAAAACTGAGACCTACCTCATGAATATTAGTGAGGTAGGTCTATTTGTGAGCCACTGGAAATTGCTAGATGTGTTAAACTCACATTTGTACATTGTTGTTTGCGATTACCAAATAGCGAATTGCTAAAATTCGCTATTTGGATAGCACAAACCCTGGGATACATACAGCTGGCCCTAAGTCGCTAAGGCTCCTAGAAATTGTTTTTCATGTTGCTGGCAGCCAATCAGAGTGTTCGCTCCCATCAGAGCAAGATGGCCAAAGAAAAAAAACACTCTGGGGTATATTCACAAGAACGTGTGATAACTACCGCAAGAGTAGCGTAACGCAACTTTCAATATCGCAGCCTATCGCAGGAAAATAACCCTGTGTCAACGTGGTTTCACAACAAGGCGGTAGCATGCGATAGACACCAGATAACGCGTCAAATGTCAGCGTGAAAATCAACGCCATGCCGCAAAGATGCGAAAGGCGAACGCGAAAAATCATGTGATGAGGCCAATTGCATTACAAAAAGTAGCGAAAACCAGCCACAGGCCAGCAAATCCCACGCGTCTGGCGGGAAAATGCACCATAAAACCCACAGAAACAACACACCAGAAACAAGCCAAAGCATGTAGCAACATGGATGCACCCTGACCCAGCGCAGAGTAAAACACGAACCCCACAACCCCCACAGACCACCAGCAAGGAACAACTGGATCGGGGAAGGCCAAGGAGAAAAGGGAGAGGAAGACGGGGTGCAGACCCCAGGAAAACAAGCACCAGCTTCACGGAGGTGACAGAACACTACCAGCAACTGACCCACAAGCAGACCACCTGGAATGCAGTCGGAGTGCCCAGGAGGCCAATCCAGGAGGCCAAGAGGCGCCGGCAGGACGTGACAACCTAAACCAGGTACAAACCCGCTGTCAACCGGAAGGCAGCAACGGCGACAGGAGGTGGCAGTCCTGCGCCACAGGAGGAGCTGGAGGAAACCCAGGCCACAGTCATCAGTGTGGAGACGGTGCAAGGAGTAGGGAGTACGGACACAGCTCGAGAGGACCTGACACAACGTCAACAGGGAGTGTAATGAACAGGGACTGGGGGGACGGGGGGAGATGGGCACAATGGCACACATGCACAACCAGGTGTAGCACACTGCACACCCACAATTATCCACGATCATGTCCCAGATCCCCTTGGCACACTGCAGCACACACACATAGCAATCACAGCACACCCACATCGACGATAATGTGGTACAATGCACATAGCCGACACTGCAGAACAGAGGGCACAACTGGCTCCGACATGCCCAGAAACATGCCCACTACACCTGACTGAGCTGGAAAGTGTGAAATGGAAATGTACGCGTACGACCTCACATCCGTCATGTAGTCCAAATGTACACTGTCCCGCAGAAGAATCCAACACCTCCCAAACAGTCACAATGTACATTGCCAGACAGTCTGCATGTAAACCAGAACAATGCGCCAACATACATTGCAACACAATGTCAACATGCATCTCCCCTGCACATTGCAGAGGGGCACACAACACCTCCAGCAGAGCACAGAAGACAACACATCTGCGATGCCGGAGAGGACCACCACACCATCGACACCGACGCCCTACAACAGCCCATGGATATCCCACGCAACCCACCACCAGGACCCGGGCAGCCGAGCTACTCAGAGGAGAACACAGAGCCTGCAACAGACCACACAGCAGGAAGCACTCGCAAGCACAGCTGGCTCACAATACATCACCCACCCACACATGGCACCCCAATGCCAGGTGTCAGAATGCCAAAAGGAGGTGGCCCAACAGGTGCGGGTGTTGCCCAACCCATGGAATGCGAACTAAAGCACATACGTGGGTGTCCAATACCCTTCAGGGACCACCTACACCCCACAAAGGAGACCCACACTGCCATAGAGACACATGCAGATGCACATACCCACTACAGAACCACGCCCAGGGGCACGCACATATCATTCACACACCCACGTTGGCTCTGCGTACGACGGCACAGTCCACTCCCCTTACGAATTGAGTGGGTTACGACAAAGCTACATGTCCAGGTTCTAGGCCCCTGCCTGCGTTGACATGTCTGCGTCCGCTGTACACAGCACAATGTAATGTCGTAGGGCCCAGGGCCCCCATGCATACAACAAGACCACAGGGACACATGCACATATCATGTTGAACTGGCTACGGGCACGTGCGCCTGGCCCCTTTATTGGCAGGGCCACATGTACAGTGACGCCTGTGCTGGATGTGTGTGGGGTGAGTATAAGCCAGCCCGTACGGAGTGCTTGGTGCTGGCAACAACCTGAACAGTGGACACCAGTGTAATGGAAACAGAAAACACCAGCATAACAGAGTCAACTGCAGAGCAACATGGAGGGATCCGGAGTAAGGGCAGAGGTCACCCAATATTCAGTCAGGAGGTTCCGTGAGTTGCAGTGCACTGAGGTATGGGCACTAGAGAAGAGCGCGCTCTTGTGAGGAAATTGCTAGGATTGTGTCCCTTCGGGTTAGTCCTGATGCAGATGCAGTGGGGTGTGTTACACCTGCATCAACTTCCTCATCAACGTCCCAGGTCTCCCACACTGCCTGAGGTGACATTTGCGTCCGCAGTCCACAGCGCAATACCCAGTAATAGATCCGGGTGTGTAGCTTGACTACCACCACCAGTCTGCATTCCTGCCTTGGGGCTGTTGCCTCCTGCCCTCCCATTGTCTGTGCCTTCTCCCGTCCGCACACTTGACACATCTTCCTCATCATAGTCCCAGGTCTACCCCACTGCATGAGGTGACATTGCTGCGCAACCTCACAACAGCACAAAACTCAATCAGTAACGGACAATGGCTTGCGGTGCACTGAGTCACTGGCACCTGGAGTGCTGAGCAGGGTATCAGGCCGATGATGGCATCCACGACAGGTCTGAGCAACTCCGTAGGTCTGTCAGGACCACCCTTTCGACTCTGGCAGATGGCGGTTGGAGGTGGTCCTTGCGGTGGTGGCGTGTGCCTCCTGCGGTGATGCGACGTCCGGGCCGGTCAAGACTCGATGCTATGTGTGGGCCCTGGTGGCCCGCAGTTGAGGCCAGAGGATGCGGACAGCGCAGGGCCACAGACACATGGCGTTGATGACCCCAAGACCATCGCTACAGAGGCCATTCAATGTCTCAGAAGAAAGGGTCCCAGGCCTGACCAGCACAGAGTTAGTGGCCCCGGATGCACTGCGGCCGGCACAGGCACCCAGCCATGGGACGGTGACTTGCAGTGCAGTCAGATGGGCCATGCAACCTGAGCGGGTCCCCATCAATGTCCGAGGTGTATGTTGCGTAGGGTTGCGGGGGACAGTGGAAGCTGTTCCCCAGGGCATGATGTGGAAGGTCTGATGTTATCTGGAAGCAGGAAATGGAGGAGTGGAAAGCGCAACCCTCGTTTTCACCAACAATTTGAGATTAGCTACATGAGGATGAAAACTAGCCCCTAGTCCATAGACTCAGACGCCACCAATGTACGACCAGTGAGTGTCCATGAATGTCGGGGAACACACCTAGTGGCACAGGTGCTGAGGGGGATGCAGTCTGCGATGATGCCGGTACACAGATGTGAACTCCAACATTGCCAAATCAAGAGTCTGTGACCTACTGGACCGCAGTGTAGGCCGTAGGCAGCGGTCAGCAGTGGCCCACAGCCACGTGTCGTTGGCTCGCGAGGCACAGAGTTAGTGAAACAGTGGCAGTTGTCGGTAGTGTTCAATCACCTCCGTAACGATGATCCTGTTCCCTCCGGACTGCAACGCGTCATCCTCTTACGCCTCTCCGTGCGTGCAATGATATGTATTCTGCCTTTTGAGTTACCGATGTTCAGTTCCAATTCTGTGATCCCACTCGTGCGCAGCGTAGGCCGAGGGCAGTGATCCGTGTAGGCCCACAGACACGTGTGGTTGTGATGCCATGCACAGACTTGTTGGCACCACATCGAAGGGAGTATAGTGAATTGTTCTCTGCCTTCAATGATGTTCACTGCCATGGTGTAATCAAGACTCAGTTCCAAATGTGTGACCTACCTGACCGTGGTGTAGGCCTGAGGCAGCGGTCAGCACAGCCCATTCACCTAGTGTCGCCGGCATAGGTTGGATGGCCCCACCGGCCTGCGTTGTTCAAGTTCAGTGGCACCACGTGTAGCCGGCTGGCGTTGAACAGGGTTAGTGGCACCACGTGTAGCCGGCTGGCGTTGAACAGGGTTAGTGGCACCACGTGTAGCCGGCTGGCGTTGAACAGGGTTAGTGGTACCACGTGTCGCAAGATGCCCATATGGAACTATGCCTCACTGATCGGGGGGGTCTGGTGCTGTGGCCGCTGGCCTGGATTTGGGGTCACTGCCATTCATGACTCAGGACACAGTTTCACATATGGGACCTACTGGTCCGAAGAGTAGGCTGAAGGCGGCAGTGGAGTACGTCAACGAAAAGGGAATAAAGCGGGCCTGTGTCGTGCAGGCTGTGATGGTCAGAGGTGGCTGCCAAGGTCGCAGGCCTCGGGCTTGGAGCTTGCGCTGGCACGTGGTGGGCCCTCCTTGACACACGCCGGTGTCGGCAGGTGATCTGTGTGGCCTGGCTGCGCAGGGGCGGGCCTGACGGGTTCATGGTCCAGCGTGCCGGGGTCCGGCAGGCGCACAGCATCGCGGGCAACTCCGCTCACGAGGACGGCATCGGCCTCGTGGCGGGGTGGGAGGCGCCGCCCTGGCAGAGACGTGGGTCTTTCCGGAAGAGGACCACGCCCAGGTCTGCGTGCTTTTTATTCACACCCCTATGCTGGCGTGGCATACGCCGGGCCATCCCACTCCGGTGACGCTTAGGGGGGGGCGTAACACGCAACATTTCCGCGAGGTCCCCCACTGGCTGGGGTGACATGGTGGCGTCCACTGTCCACTACACTCCATACACCAGCGGTGTATGTTGCCATGGATAGGGGTGTGTTCTGCATACTGCGGTGTGTCCAGCACATCTCCCCCACTCTTGGCATTGTGTACTTTCCCAATCATGGTTCTACTGCATCCTTCACACATGCCTGGTTGCCACCTCTCCCCACATTCGGCTGTTATGTGGCTGTGGTGCCATGCCGTTGCTGGCTCATATTCAGGGCTTGCCCATGTGCACATTGTAAGTTGTTCTGTCGTGTTTGGTGGGTTGGCATGTTGTTGTACCTGTTGTATGTGATTTTGTGACGTGTGCATTGCCAGAGTTGTGAGTTGCATGGTTGTGGAGTTGAGGTGTGGGGGGGTGTTCATTTGGATATTGCCAAGGGGCTGTGCATTTCCCTTGTTGGCATCCTGGGAATGCTGGTTGATGATAGACTGTCGGAGGATGAAGGTATCATGCACACTGGCTGTGTATTTGAAGGCGACATTGTTGTAGATTCCACGGTGTTCTGTTGTTGCCTGCACATTGATGTGAGACGTGTGCTTCCTGTTGAGGTGATTGTGTGCTGTGTCACCAGGGGGCACAGGTAGTACATGTGTGCTGTGGATTGCCCCCAGCACGTGCGTGCATCCTGCTATGGCGTATGGTCCTTGCTTGGTCTCCAGCGGATCCTGCGCATTGTGTTGTACGTATGGGGACTGGGGTACCAGGGTGATGGTGATGTCCAGGACAGGTGTGGGGGACTTGGATGTGGCTGGCTGTGTGACTCCTCCGACTCTGGCGGGTGTTGTTTGGGGGGTACCAGGGGCCAACAGGTGCAGCCAAGCTAGCAGCTTTGTGTGGGGTGGGATGTTGGTTGTCCGCTGTGTTGGTGCCGTAGGCCTGTTAGGCGATGATGGTCAGGATGCGTAGGATGGTTGTCCCTTTCAGCCTGAAGTGGACGTTGACATTGTCAGATGTTGAGTCTGTGAGGCTGGTACATTTCCTGGGGTTCCGCTGTCTTTGTCTGCGCTGCGTCTGTGGTGGTCCGGGGGGGGTGTTCCGGGTGTGGGTTGGGGTCCTGGGGTGGTGGCGGTGGGTGTTGTGGCCCTCTTGGGTGTCCGGGCCGCATGATGAGTGGCTCCATGGCATCTGTTGCCCTTCGGATGTGGCACTGGGCTGTGCTCCCTTTTGTGGTGCTGGCTGCCATCCGACTTTACACCAGGTCAGAGCAGGTGTAAATTTCCTGGTGCTAACGCGCCTTATCGCCTGTTTTGTGTTTTTATCGCAGATGTGGCTGGTCGTTGTGAATGTTGATATGTGATGTTGTCTCGGCTTTTGGCACAGGAACGCCTACTCTGCATCTCATTAGCGATATTTGCGGGGGTCCTCTGTGGCGATGTTTTTTGAGGCTGCTATCGCTGGTAAACTGGTGCTGTGGGCTGTTAACACCGGCTTGTGAATGGGGTGGTAAATTTATCACGACTTTGGCTGCGATAAAGTGCCGTTAATTCGGCGAAAGCTCCCTGTGAATATGCCCCTCTATTTTTTAAAATAGTCCCTCGAACTCAACCGTCCAGATATACAAATATTTTTAAACCTTAATTTCTCAAAAACTACCGAACAGTTTTACACCAGATCACAAAAAGCACAATCTGTGTACCGTCTAGCTTCCTGCCAGCTTTTGCTGTAGCACTGGCTAAAAAAGTCCATGCAAAATGCATATGGATTTTAAGTTTTTGGACCCTCCTTTTTTCTCTGCCCCCACTTGACAGATCATCCTGAAATGTACCATGCACAAACTAGTCAAAAAGAGCACTTTTTGGGGAAATTTTGTGGAGATCTGTCAAACGGTGGCAAAGTTATTTGCAACACAAAAACACATTTCCTATTGAAACACTGACCTAACTATAACTACCCAGTGGCGACGAAAATATATATTTAATGAAAAAAACAAAGGTTAAAGATTATTTATGGTTAGGGAAGCCTTATTTATTCTTTCCATACAAACCAAACTTAAACTACAAAAACATTAGAAATTCTAAAGTTATGGTTATACTAGTTTTACAGCCAAAACCATCTTTAAAATACAAAGCAAAGCAAAAGGACTTCATTTTCAATGACCTATCAGCACAAGAAATGACATCATGGCACCCTGCACTCCCCACCCCTCCCAGGACCTACTTTATGTCAGCTGCAACACAGACACGCAGCAGGCACATGCAGCGGGTGTGCTGAAGGCATGCTAAAGGCAAGCCGGTCTGCATCCACTCATGCCTGGATCGCACCCAGTGGCAGTAACCCTTATAAAATCACCACCACAGCACTCCAAAAGTACTCCTTAGGTCGCTAAACTCCGGATACTGTTCCACCAACTGCTGCCGCACCTCACACCATGGTCAGAGCTTTCACCTGCACCCACTGCCGGTTCTCCCACAGCCACCCATCCACACCCTCCATGCAAATAATAATAACACCCTCACCACTCCCTCCCAACATGCCACAGCAAACTCACACGTAAATACCCACTCACATGCATGCTTCTCATGACCCAATCACTCAGCAAACACACAACCGAAATATGGGTCCTGCTGAGTAGCAAAGACCTGACATCCTCTTCATCACAGAGACCTGGCTCAACCCCTCATTGGCTTCTGACATCTCAACTCATACCGTAGGCTACATGGTGGCTCGACAGGATGGCCTTCACAAACTTAGCCAAGGGCTCACTATTATCTAACAAGGAATCCACCAAATGCACGACATCTACAGAGAACGCCACCCCATTCATGAAACACCTGCACTTCAAGCTGTAAATCTCTGAAAACTTCACCCTGAACATAACCTTCACCTACCAATCACCCAGACCACGAGCCACCATTACCAACCTCATCACCGTTCACCATCGACTCCAGAACCAACCTTCTCTTCGGTGACCTCAACTTTCACCTGGAAGACAGAAACAACCCCTGCTCCACAGCACTTCTCGAAAGCTTGAGCAACATCAGACTCACCCAGTTCGTTCCAGATCTAACACACATCGCTGGATAAACACTGGACCTCATCTTCACCACAAAGGACAGCATCAAATACAACTTCACCACACTGCTCACATGGATTGACCACCCCAACATCCACATTCAAATCAACACACCTCAAGTCAACATCCCTACCATGTTCAGCATTCCAAGTTGCAGCTGGGGCAAAATCTCAGAAGCAGACTGGCTCAAAGCCCTCAGCATGGATTAACTTAGCCCCACAAACAACCTTGAAAAGGACATCAACATCTTCAACAAAAGGATCAAGAACTGAGCGGACTACCATGCACCCATCAAACCCAACAAGCATAGTAGATGAAACAAGCTGGCCAGCTGTTACACAGAAGACCTCCAAGACACCAAACAGCACTGCAAACAGCTAGAAAGGGAATAGTGAGCCTGCCACGACACCACTGACAGAACTACCTACAAGGCTGCACTAGTGGACTGCATCGAAGGAAGCTACAACAGCTGCAAGGAGATCTTCTCGATCGTTAAGCATTTCACCAGCCCCCAGCCCCTGTCAACATCACTGCCTTCCAACAACTCTGTGACAACCTATCCAACTTCTTCCACAGCAAAATCGCAAGCAGCACACCAACACAATCCACTGACTGGACAACCCTCACCAGAAACAACACAGCGGCAATCATGGGGACCATCCACTCAGGGGCCCCAACTGACCCATGCCCCCACTATATCTCCAACCTGGGAACATCACCAATCAGCAAAACTCTGACCCACATCATCAACACCTCCATCCCATCCACCACTTTTTCGGATGAATGGGAACTTGCAGAAATCAACAACCTCCTCAAGAAGCCCACAGCCGACTTGAATCAACTGAGAAACTTCTGGCCCATCTCCCTGGTCCCCTATCTAGCAAAGTTTTTGATTGAGAAGGCCATCAACAAGCAACTCACAACTTACCTTGAACATAACACTCTCATCAGAAGACTCCACGAGATTAGCATACAAGGATCCACTCTCAAATCGATCTGTTCCTTCCTCATGAAAAGAAACCAAAGGGTAAGGCTGCCACCCTACACATCAAAGACCAAGAAATTGATATGCGGAGTCCTAGAGGGATGTGAGAGACTGTATACATGAGTGAGTGGGTGTGTGAGTGAGTTTTTGTATGGGTGAGCAAGTGGGTGTGTCAGTAGATGTATGAGTAAGTGAATGGCTGTGTGAGTATCTGTATGGGTGAGAGAGTGGGTGTGTAAGTGGCTGTAATAGTGAATAAGAGGGTGAATGAGTGGCTGTTTTGGTAAGTGTGTGGGTGAGTCAGTGACTGTAAATGGTGAATGCGAGGCAGCATGAGTAACTGAATGAGTGACCGAGGAAGGTCATAAGTGGCTGTATGGGTGAGTGATAGGGTGCATGTGTGGCTGTACAGGTGCATGAATGGGTGTATAACTAGATGTATGGGTGAGTGAGTGGGTGTGTGAGTGGCTGTATAGGTGAGTAAATGGGTGTGTGAGTGCTGTATGGGTGAGTAAGTGATTGGGTGTGCAGTTGTATAGGATAGTATATGCTTGTCCCAGTGACTGTGTAGGTGAGTGAGTATGTGTTAGTATATGTATGAGTAAGTGAGTGGGTGTGTAAGTAACTGTATGGATGACTGAGTCGCTATGTGAGTGACTGTATGGGTGAGTGGGTAGGTGTGTGAGTAGCTGTATGGGTGACTGATTTCGGTGCGAGAGACTCTATGAGTGTATGAGTGGATATGTAAGTGTCTATGTCTGCAGGACTTGATGTGTGAGTGGGTGTATTGGTCAGTGAGTGGGTGCATGAGTGCCTTTATATGTGAGTTAGTGGTTGCGTTAGTGGCTGTATGGGTGAGATGATGTGTGAGTGGCTCCATGGATTAGTGAGTAGATGTATGAGTGTTCGTATGGGTCTGTGCATGAGTATGTCAGTGGTTGTGTGGGAGTGGGTGTATGAGACATTGTATGGGGTGTAAGTGGGTGTGTCAGTGGTTCTGTTGATGATGTCATCAGTGACCTCGTTGGGTAAAAGTATAGTGCATCTCCTACACTACAACTGCGAAAAGGACGCAGAAAAAATATCTCCAGTGACCTTGTGGGGCATATTTACAAGCCCCTTGCGCCACCCGTACGTCACTTTTCCCATGTTAAAAATGACGCAAAAGTGGCGCAAGGCGCTTGTAAATAAGCCCCTTTGTGTCTTTAACTTTGCCAATATGATTGTACCTCAAGAGACTTCAGCAGATAACTTTACAAAGTGGTACTGCAGAGAAAACACACTTAGATTATTTGTACTTTGCAGAAGTAACTGCTTCTTTGTTTGGTAAAGATGCAATCGTATTCCTAGGCATGAGGAATGAGTCTCCAAAATCGGTGGAAACACGCTGGTGGGACCTTTTAGTAAGCTGTCCATCATTCTGGGAAAAGGGCGGGAAGCCTTTGCTTACTGCTAATATATATGGGGCAGGGCCAAATGGGCGAGGCTTCTAGGCAATTTCCATACTTCAAATTTGAAAATGTTACAATGCAATCTCTGGTCCCAGCAGCAGATGACAAGAAGGGACCCCCTCTGGGTCATTTTTATTGATAGGGGAGGGAGGCCATGCGTTTCCCGTTCACCGTCCAAATTCGGCACCGGGCAGCCCATCGCCCGGGGCCTGGCCTGGCCTTTAATTTATTTATTTTTATAGGCGAGGGGGGCAGCGCGGCCCCCCACCCCCCATGGCCTGGTCTTGTTTCTCTTGTATTGGGACCGTGGGGGGAGCCTGAAGGCCCCCGTGGTCCCTGCTGTCTCTCCGCCTCCTGCGGGAGCCTTGCATTGCTTTCAGACATAGGGAGCTGATAAACATGTAGCTCCCTGTGTATGGAAGCAATTTGTCTTTTTCCCTGCTCACTTGACAGCGGGCAGAGAAACAGACAAATGCTCCACTTCCACCATTTTGCCAGCTCTCGCTTGCTGGAAGCGGAGCGTTTGCTGTGATTTAGTGGAAGCAGTAAAGCTCCCGCCAAGCCACTGCAAACAGTTATGTCCCAAGGGTGGGCATGCTGGGACATAGCAGGAGCCGGCCCTGCGATGTGGCGCACTCCAGGGTCATCTATGGCCAGGAGGGGGGCCGCGCAGCCCCCCTACTTTGTTGTTACATGGCCTGCCCCGGGGAGGAGGCAGTCCCCTGGGCATAGGGGGTCCATGAGACCCCCCCAATTTGTTAAAAACATTAATGGCCACATGCCCCCCATACCTGGGCCACCCAGTGGCTTAATAATAATAAAGAAACACAGGAGCCAGCACTTATCTTTTTTTAATTTTTCGGCGCGACTTCCGCTGAAATAATTTTTTTTTACTATTTTTGCCCTAGCAGTGTCCCTCTCAGACCCCGCTAAGAGGCTTAGGGGTCAGAGTATTCCTACCCTGCTCCTTTTCTTTTTTATTATTTTTTGTGGGACTCGGCTCAAGCCGATTCCCAAGATGGCTGCAAACACTTCCTGGTTAGACGTGTTGGCAGCCAATCAGATTTGAGCACAGGACTGTTGGATCCCCTGTATAAACAGTTAGGATTTTTTCTCAATTTCACAAAAACTTTTGAACGGATTTATACCAGATCACAAAAAGACACTTTCATTGACCAATATCTACCTTTCCGCCAAATTTGGTGTAATTCCATTCAGTAGTTTGGGCTGTAGCCGTGTCTAATGTTCCTATGGGAATTAACGTGGGAAACACACGTCTTTTGACCCCCCTCTTTTTCTCGGCCTCTGCTTGACAAATCGCCCCAAAACTTTCCATGCACAACAAGAATCACTGGGGCACTTTTTGGGGGAAATTTCGTGAAGATTCGTCCAACTACGCCAAAGATTTACATAAGTCAAAAAACGCTTTACCTATGGAAACTAGGCTCTAACTACAACTAACTACTGGCGACCACCAGTAGGTTTATACATATATATATCGCGTACAAATTCCCTTATGTCCAAGGAAATAATCCAGCACTCCAAGGGGGTTATTTTCACTCAAGCTTTATTAATCTGGTGATGGCATATATATATATCCAAATCCTTCCTGGCACATGCCGCGTGAAATCACGGCTCGGGCACAGACTCCAGATTTCGTGAAAGGCTTTATTCAAACGACATGGTCCATATGACGTGTTTCGGCCGCTGACCTGCGGCCTTTCTCACATTATATATATATATATATATATATATATATATATATATATATATATATTCACTGAAAAAACCATAGGTTTCAGGCACGTTATAGTTAGAAATTAGCATTTAAAAAACCTTACAAATTCACTGAAAAAACCATAGGTTTTAGGGACAGTTATAGTTACTTGGACAGTGCACTCGTACAAAACCCGTGAAATTCCCCGTTATAGTTAGTTCAGCTAACTATAACTCGCGCCCCGCAATGCACTGCTGATGACGTCACATATTACATCACTCATGCCATGGTCAGTGACATCACTGATGACATCACTGATGACATCTCAAATGACATCACTGATGACATCACTGATGACATCATCCAGTGACTGTGTGTTTCTGTAAAGTTTAAATATGTTTAATATATATAGGGAAAGGCGTATTGAAGAGTGAGTGGGTGTATAAGTGTCTGAATGGATGATTTAGTAGGTGCGTGACTAACTGTATAAGTGAGTGATTAAACGTATCTTACTGAATGCATGGGTTAGTGACTAAACTGGGTGAATGTCTGTATCCGTCTGTCTGTTGCTGTGTAAGTGGCTGCATGGGTTTGTGAATAGCTACATGAGTGTCTATATGAGTTATTGATTGGTTGTCTGAGTATCTGTATGGGTGCCTGAGTGTTTGTGTGGGTGGGCTGTGTGCGACTCTGTACATAGATGTGTGAGTGGGTGATTCACTGGGTGCATGATTTGAAGAGTGCGTCTGTGATGGACTGCTTGGGTGGGTGAGTGTGTGTATGGGTGTGTTAGTGAGTGAATGTATATCTCAGTGGTACATGTGCGAGTAACTACATATGTAAAAGGAAGTATATATGTGTGTTAGAGTATTTAAAAGGCTATACGTGAGAGTGTGTGATTGTGAGAGTGGCTGTATGGATGCGTGTGTGCTTGTATCAGTTATTGTATAAGAGCGTAAGAATGTGCTAGTATTTGTATGAGTTATTGAGCTGGTGTGTGTATAACTCTATAGGTGAGTAAATGGGTGTGTGATTAATTTTTTGCATGACTGACTAGGTGTGTGAGTACCTCTATGGATGAGTGGCGGTGTCAGTGTTTATATAGGTGTATGAGTGCATATGATAGTCCTGTACTGAGTGACTGTAAGTATGAGTGACTGTACGGGTGAGTGAGTGGATGTGTGTGTAGACCTAAGAATCAGTGAGTGGGTATGTAGTTATTGGTATTGGAGTGTCTATGGTTTTGAGAATGGCAGTCTGTAATTTAGAGTGGGTGTATCAAAAGTTATATTAGGGTGTGAGAAGATGCATGAAATTATCACATGGATGATGTCATCAGTGATGTCATTTGAGATGTCATCAGTGATGTCATCAGTGATGTCACTGACCATGTCATGAGTGATGTAATATGTGACGTCATCAGCAGTGCATTGTGGGGCGCGAGTTATAGTTAGCTGAACTAACTATAACGGGGGAATTTCACGGGTTTTGTACGAGTGCAATGTCCAAGCAACTATAACTGTCCCTAAAACCTATGGTTTTTTCAGTGAATTTGTAAGGTTTTTTAAATGCTAATTTCTAACTATAACGTGCCTGAAACCTATGGTTTTTTCAGTGAATTTCAAAGGTTTTTAAATGCTAATTTCTAACTATAACATGTCTGAAACCTATGGTTTTTTCAGTGAATTTCAAAGGTTTTTTAAATGCTAATTCCTAACTATAACATGTCTGAAACCTATGTTTTTTTCAGTGAATTTCAAAGGTTTTGTAAATGCCAATTTTTAAATGTATTAATTGTTATTTTTATTTTTTTCATACTGATTTACTACATTTTTTTAACTATTTATTTTTAGATATTTTATTTTTTAAATTACATTGTAATTACATTATACATTACATTACAAAATATACTTTCTCAGAATGAATTAATTTACTTTAAATACTTTGCAAATAGGCAATAGACTTTTAAGTACAGTAGTTACAGTTGTTGCAATGGGCAACACAATTTCAAACACAATGCAACATTGAGCTCAATGTGAATTTCTAGCTAAATGCAATTAGTTACTTTATGGATTACTTTTCTAACCACAGGACTGGATCCTAGATTCAGTCCTGGGACATCTCCTGTAAACAGTTGAGTAAAAGCGTTTTGGTTACAGTAGTGATTTTTAAGGAATATTATTGTATTTTAAAAGTTGACACTTAGAAACTTTTTCACATAGAATCACCAATGTTATCCTATGGGAGGAAATTCACTTAGCAGGTAAGTAGTGTTATCGTTACTTTTTCTTACTCAGTGGTGGATCCTGGATCCAGCACTGGTGCATCTCCTGTAAACAGTTGAAAGAATGCGTTTAAGTCATACAGGCGATTTTTAAGGAATATTTGTAATTTGTGAAAATCGACACTTTGAAACTTTTCTGCTGAAAACCAGACAATGGATTCCTATGGAAGGAAATACAAGTTACTGGTAAGTACGGTTAGAATTACTTTTCAGGGTCAGTGCTGGGCTAAAAGATGCACTGGGTTCTCTCCTGATAACAGGTGAGTAAATCGGAATTCGTAGTTCGGCTGATTTTAGAGGAATATTATAAAGTTTCAAAACTCCACACACAGAAGAATTTCCAAGTGAAACCAGTCAATGTTAGCCTATGGAAGGAAATTCAAGTTACTGGTAAGTACGGTTAAAATTACTTTTCAGGATCAGTACTGGGCTGACAGATGCAGCACTGAGGTCTCTCATGATAACAGGTGAGTAAATCGGAATTCGTATTTCGGCTGATTTTAGAGGAATATTATAAAGTTCCAAAACTCCACACTTAGAAGAATTTCCAAGTGAAACCAGTCAATGATATCCTATGGAAGGAAATTCAAGTTACTGGTAAGTACGGTTAAAATTACTTTTCAGGATCAGTACTGGGCTGAAAGATGCAGCACTGAGGTCTCTCCTGATAACAGGTGAGTAAATCGGAATTCGTATTTTGGCTGATTTTAGAGGAATATTTGTATGTTTCAAAATCGACACTGAAACTTTTTCAGCAAAAAGCAGGCAATGATATCCTATGGAAGGAAATTCAAGTTACTGGTAAGTACGGTTAAAATTACTTTTCAGGATCAGTACTGGGCTGAAAGATGCAGCACTGAGGTCTCTCCTGATAACAGGTGAGTAAATCGGAATTCGTATTTCGGCTGATTTTAGAGGAATATTTGCACAATGGTGAAGGGAGGGGCGGGGCCTGAGGTGACATCTGTGCAAACGCGCCCCGTGGTGCGTTTTAAGTTGGGGATTAAGTCCCCTTGAATCATGAGGGTCCCTGGGGCCAACTAGCCCACCAGGAACCTCCAGTATGCGCTAGGGGCTGCGTTGCAGAGACGTGTACAGAGGCCACACCCCTTTTACACCTCTCTGCAACGCAGCTCTGTGGCGCTTTTCAGAAGTACATGGTGGGCTAGTTGAACTCCAGGGACCCTCAGGATTCAAGGGGACTTAATCCCCCATCTTAAAACACGCCACGGGGCCTGTTTGCACACATGTCACCTGAAGCCCCGCCCCCTCCCTTCACCACTGTGCAAATGCGCCCCGTGGCGCATTTTAAGTCGGGGGATTAACTCCCCTTGAATCCTGAGGGTCCCTGGGGGCCAACTTGCACAACAGGTATATCCAAAAAGCGCCACAGAGCTGCGTTGCAGAGAGGTGTAAAAGGGGCGTGGCCTCTGTACACCTCTCTGCAACGCAGCTCCTGGCGCATACTGGAGGTTCCTGGTGGGCTAGTTGGCCCCAGGGACCCCAGTATTCAAGGGGAATTCGTTCTCCCTCTGCAAACGCACCAGGGGGCGCGTTTGCAGAGTGCTGTCAAAGAGGGGGCGTGGCCTCCCTCGCGATGCCGTTTTAAAAATTTTTTTTTATTTTTTTTAAAAGGGGGCTGTGTGGCCCCCCTTTTTAGTAATTTTTTGAGCCCTGGGGACCCCATCCCCCAGGGCCTGTCCCCCTTTTTAAAAAAAAAAAAAGGACTGGGAAGGGGACCGCGTGGGCCCCCCTCCCATGGCCAATTTCGACCCGGGGACCCCATACCCCGGGCCATTGCCACCTTTTTTTATTTTTTTTATTTGATGGAGGGGGGCTGCCTGGCCCCGGGGACCCCATCCCCCGGGGCCGGCCTTTTTTTTTTTTTCAAAATAAATTTTTGGGGAAGGGGGACCGCATGGCCCCCCTCCCGGGCCACTACTTGCCCCGGGGACCCCATCCCCGGGGCTGGCCCTATCCTTTTGGGGTCCGTGGGGACCCCAACTCCCCACGGACCCTGCCGGCTCCCCGCCTCCTGCGGGAGCCGGCATTGCTTTCCACATGGGGAGCTGCTAATATGCAGCTCCCCATGTGGAAAGCAATTCTGCTTTGAATTTTGGAAGCGAGAGCAGCTTTCCCTGCTCTCGCTTCCAAAATTCAAGCAGTTTGCAATGACAGGACGGGAGCGCTCCCGTCCTGTCATTGCAAACAGCAGTGTCCCGGGGTAGGCACCCGGGACACTGCAGGAGCCGGCCCTGGGGGTGGCGGTCCCCAGGGCCATCACTGGCTCCAGGAGGGGGCCGCGCGGCCCCCCTCCCCACATTTTCAAAGCCCCGGGAGGTGGTGGTCCCGGGGCTTGGGAGTCCAAAACGGACCCCCATTTTCAATTTTGTTAGTGCCCCAGGGAGGTGGTGGTCCCGGGCGTGTGGGGGCTGGAGCCCCCACACAGGTTAATTTAAAAATAAAGAAGCCCCGGGGAGGTGGTGGTCCCCGGGGCTGCGGGAGGGCTCAGAGCCCTCCAGCAAATTTTCTAATAAAGCCCCGGGGGTGGCGGTCCCCGGGGCTTGGGGGGCCCTTAGAGGCCCCCCCATGCATAAAATAACCCCCCCCCCAGCATGCCCCCGGGACTTGGCCCACCCGGGGGCAAATTAACATTTTTTTTTTTATCGGCAGGATCCGCGCACCCTGAGCGCATCCTGCCGATTTTTTTTTTAAATGCTTTTTTTGCCCAGGGGGTCCTTGTGGGACCCCCTGAGCAGACCTAGGGGGTCAGGGTGTTTCTACCCTGCCCCCTTTGTGCGTTTTGCCCACTTGTTTCTTCTGTTTTTTTTTTCAAATCGGCAGGATCCGCACACCCTGAGCGCATCCTGACAATTTAAAAAAAAAAATGCTTTTTTCTGCCCAGGGGGTCCTTGTGGGACCCCCTGAGCAGACCTAGGGGGTCAGGGTGTTTCTACCCTGCCCCCTTTTTGCGCTTTGCGCACTTGTTTCTGTCCCTTGGTTCTACCGAGGGACAAAATGGCTGCCAACACTTCCTGATTTGGAGTGTTGACAGCCAATTAGCATGCAGCTCGTGATCGGGAGGGTACGCGGATCCGACGCGCCCATAGATATATATGTGATTTTCATTGTGAATTTCTCAGGAACTACTGAACGGATTTACACCATTTTAGCAAAAGGCACCAGTCTGAACCAAGGGCTACCTCTTTGCCAAATTTGGTGTAATTCCGTTCAGCAGTTCGGGCTGTAGCTGCGACTAAAGGTTCCTATGGAAAAATGAATGGGGAAAACGCGTTTTGGGACACCCCTTTTTTCTCGGCCCCCGCTTGACGTATCACCCCGAGACTTTCAGGGTAGGAGCGGAGCGCCCCAACAAGTTGGAAGCTTTGCGAAGATTCGTCAACCGGCGCCAACGTTATTTCAAATAGAATGTCGCGGATTTCCTATGGATAAGAGGTCCTAACTATAACTATCTACTGGCGACCGCCAGTAGATAATGTATATATATATATTTATATACACACACATATATGTATATATATCAACATTTTTAAGTTAAACAAATTTAAGTATAATGCCAAATGTCATTACTTATAATTTAATAATACACTTACATTTCAAATAACTAAAATGAAATACTTATTTCACTTTAAAAAGTGTATTAATTATTAACATTATTAAGAGAAACATGTCTTACATCCATGCTTGTTACAAATTATATTTATAATTTAAAATGTCAGTGGGAGTAGGTGTATTTAATTTTACATTGTTTAGAGCATAATATTTAAAAAATAAATACATTTATTTAAATGAATCTGTAATTTAATAAAAAGTTAATTTTAAGAGGTTCTGTGTTGTATCTTATTTCAGTAGTTCTAGGTTAATAATATTTGTTTATAATTATTTTACATGTTTATTTTACGGTAAATTAATGTCATTTTTCTTTAAATAAATAATAATAAATAATAAACTTCTTTATATGTCTCTATCCTTTTTTTGAGGGGGCGGAGACTCAAGTCCACTTCTACATGTAAACTTCCACTTGGAAAAGCTAAATATCAAAAACGAGAAGATTTACACATTATTAAAACTACTACATTATTTTGATGATTTCACAGAAATTAATTGTTTTAAGAATTGTTTAATATTGGGGAAAATGTTGCTTTGGACATATGATCTTATTTAGCAACACTAAGCACTACCACAACATTTATAAAAAGATTACATGATTAGTTGATAGACAAGTTACCTCAATTCCTACATGCTCAGAGATCAGATAATAGGAATGGTAATATTTGAAAACGCTGTAACCTTAAGAGCAATTAGTTGCTTCGGGACCCATAAACCAAGATCAGCAATAGGACCTGAGAACTCATGAATTATCGCACAGCCATTAGCTTTAAATACATCTCAAAAATTGAGACAATTTGCCCATTTTGGAAAATACAGATATATGTCCATTCAATCTTGTTATATTGGATAGTTGAGCTCTATTCTATCATACAGTAGCTTGCCATTTTCAAGGAGAACACAGGTTTTTACTTTTAGTAAATACAGTGTTTTCCTTCAAAATCAGCTTGTTATTTTTTGTGAAAAACTCTAGTGTACTGCTATAACACTTAAACAGATGCTCTTTTTGTCATCATCATCATCAAATGCCAATGATGGCCAACTCATAGTGGGTATTGTAACCACCAGTAACCAAGAAATATACAGAATTACGTCAACAATGCACACAACAAGTTCAGGAGGAGCACCATTATTCGGACGCTGCTATCCACATTAATGCCAGAATGTTTACAATATATCAAGGATGGGCATCATTAGACCTGAGCCACCTATGCCGGACTTGCCACAATCTTGTAAAGAATGCACAGAAATGCCAAAGAAGGGCGCTATTGGCTTAGGTAGACCATGATGCCAAGAATAGCCACAAATGTGATTAAAATACCCACAAGGCGTCAACAATAGGTCCATCTATGCCATGACCACATTTTGCTAGGGGAGAGCCACAATTATGTCAGAAATGCCCAGATCTTGTCATGGATGGGTTCCATTATCCCTGGACCAACATCTTTCCAGAGGCAGCTGCAATTATGTCAAGGACGACTGTAATCTGTCAAGGAGGGCATGCACTGTCTTGCCAGAGCCACCATAATACTAGACACAGCCACGAAGGGAACAATGCCAGCACCATATCAATGATGGGCTTTATTAGGCAGGACCATCGTTATGTCAGTGATCGCCTAAATTAAGCAAGAATGCTCACATACTCACAGTATGTTATGGATGAGTACCATTATGACCTGGTTGCCATGTTTCCAGGGGTAGCCACTAATATGCTAGAATGCCCACAATGTGCCAAGGAATGGCGAGAAATATGCCAGGGATAGTCACATTTATGTCAAGAATGCTCACATCATATCCAAAGTTAGCAGCATTTGCCAAGGCCACCATTTTCCCAGGTTGGGCCTAGTGTATCTAATATGGGTCGCCATTAAGTCAAGGATAGCCATATTTATTTTAGGAGTAGCAACAGTATGTCAAGGATGCGTACTATTAGGCTAGGGAACCTACTGTAATTTCAAGTATCCCCACACTATGTGAAGCATTGCAGCCATCAGGCCATGGAACCCTTCTCATAAATCCACAGGCAAGCCCTCGCACATCCACTGACTCATAACCACTCACCCTTGCGCAAACATACAAACATACACGTTTCGATATTCGCCATAAGTATCTTAGAAGTTGGCAGTGCTGATTTCACCCCTATCTCGTTCCCTTAATAACATAAGCAGGGACAACTTGGCAGCAGTGGTAGACAAAATCTGCCCTTAAAACAGTTTCACTTTGTCTCATCAGCTTCCTGCCTTCTCCTCTCATGGCGAGGACAAACAAGCAGTCTCTGGCAATATAAAAAATCTATGGCTATTGGCAGGACTTTTCTGTGCACACACCCACCGTCGTGCAGGAACAGTTGTTGCCTTTTTCATGCACACTTCATGAGGATGGAGGGTTCTGGCTTACTTACCCTCCTCCTGCAATGCATCGCATATTGCAGAGGTAAAACTTGGTGAAGCACGTGGCCTAAATTCGGGCTCTCATCTTACCTTGCTGAAAAAGCGCTTTGACGCCCAGTTAGGGGTATTAAGCGCTATATAAATGCAACTACAGTACAATACAATACAATTTATTCTCGTTGTTCCTGAGCTAGGATTCTTACCTGAATAACATCTAATTACGTGACGTGCCATAATTCTGGACATTTTGCATAAAACGCTTAATGTGAAATGCCAGAAATGTTATGAGATTACATGGGCTCAAACAAAATTTTGCCCGGGCCTGCTTGTACCCGTTTTTGGAAACAAGAACAAGATTTCCTGGCCAATAAGTAAGATAGGGGCATATTATCAAGCGGCAGCGATAATTATCGCTGGCCGCGCTTAGCGTGAGATTTTTTATCGCCGGCTACCGCTGGAAATTATCGCCATGCCAGCGCTGTATTAACAACGCTTAGCGCAATGGCGATAATTATTCCAACGATAGCGGTGTTTTCCATGGAACATCGCTGGTTTTCCAACGATGTTCCATGGAAAACAGCGATATCCTTGATGATAGGGCCTGTGGTCTTAGCCACACAATCCACCCCCCATGTTAGGTATGCCTTAGTCTGGAATTGGCATAGTTAACGCGATTTCAAATATCGCTACCCCTCGTTGATAATATCGCGAAGCTGGGTTAGCGATATTTTCACATGGGGTTTTGTCAGGCACGACCCCCTTGCATATCATTAGCGTTGCGATGCTGGGCGTTTAGAAAACGGGTGCTGAGGCATGGAATCACGCGCTAGCGTGTCCTTGTTAATATAGCGATAATATTATCGCCGTTTTTCGCCCAAAAACGGACGCTAAAGCGGCGATAATCTTATCGCGACCCCTTGATAATATGCTCCATAGTTGTTTGCAATTGCACTACAATTACTGTAATTTGCGCACAAGAGCTGGGAATGTAAGCTCCCTTTTTTGACCCACAGTTACAGTGGAGCACCATGATTGTGGTTTCTGCCTTGGATTCCATCTGTCTGACAGAAAACAATTATCAAAACAACGAGCAGAGCAACCCGTAGAAGCTGAGGGCTGGGTCCTGGGTGAGCAAACACCCTTTCATACCTAGACTAGGAAAAAGATGAACATTTGTACCCCTGACACTAGACAGCATTGTACTGTGGATTCGGCATTCACACCATCTGTCTGAAATGAAAATTCTAAGAGTAGGATCCCCTGCAATTTTTTCGTAGTGGATCATCAGCCATGAAAACCCAAGTAAGGGAATTAAGTAGCACAAAATCCAAGAGGGGCAGGCCGCTGAGCCTTGTTGACAAAAAATCCAACCAGCAACCTCCTTGGGCACTGCTAGATCCATATCCTGCTCCAAGCTTTTTTTTACTATCACAAATACTCTTAATAATGTCTCCTAAAAGCCCAATTCAAGGCCCTGGGACCATCTTCAACCTTTGGCTCATCTGCAGACATGGCGCTTCCATCCATTTCATCTTCGAGATCACCCTCACTTCAGAAAAAACTCCAACTGTGAAGGTATATGTTTACATTGGACTCTACTAATCCGGGAGGAAGAACTGGACTCATACAAGACCTGAGTTGAGTGTGAAATGTTGCTGAGTTCAAAGCCCACTTTCTGCTTCCATCATCCATTTTTGGTCCCCGGTCCAAACGATGGATCCATGGACTTGAAGACTCCTATTGGCTGTGCCAATAGAAATTCTCTATTGCAACCACCATTACCAAACACAAGTATTGGTCCCTGCATCCTGTAAAAGAAATTAAGAAGAGCCAGATTGGGCCATGGAAAAGTATCCCATGGCCCAATGGTTCATGTGGAGGGCAGGTGAATAAAAAAGGGTGCACCATTTGTTTCAAAAAGGAAATTTTGCTGCAGGGCTTGCAGACCCTGGGCTAGGATTTACAAACTTTTGAGTGCCATTCCAAGGTGCACAATCCCTTCTCCAGGGTCCACTCACTAAAAACAAAGGCTCTTAGACCCTTGTTGGTCCCCTCTATCGGGTTCTTTGACCTGGATTTAGTTTAGTTTACCATGACGGGACGCAGGAGGCCCACAAGACTCACAAACCCTAACACACATAAAATAATAATGAACAATAAATAAATAATAATATCAATATAAATATATAAAATGCAAAAATAAAATAAAAGAGGCCAACCATTGCTTGATCGCCCACTATAGGTTGTGTGCAGGGCCTGCTGCACAGGGGCTGACTGTCTGCAGAAGGATGGTAAAAGGGCCTGGACTGTGGCCAAAAGCACACACGCAGCCAAAGGTCATATGCATTGGTGGTTATCTGCCATGAGTGGTTGTATGACAGGATCACACATGCCTTTTCCACGCACGCCCTTACAATGGGGGAAGTACATCGAACGCCTCATTACCACATGTTCTTTTAGCATGCAAGTTGTTACATTGACTTGCATTAGGAAACCACTGAACTTTGGAATTGTATAATTTAAAATTCCAACTCCAGTCTGTGTAACAGTAGAGAAGGTGTTGGACTTTAAATCCAACACCAGTCCAACAACGCGTTCCCTAAAGCAAGTCGTTGTAACGCCCTGCATGCTAAAGGAACGCGTGGTAATGTCGTGTTCGATGTAGTGCCAGTGTTGTAAAGGCACTGCGTGGTTTAGACTGCATGGTAAAGGGTGTTTTCCGCTGTGAGTTGACCCGCTGTAGGCCAGGCCTTGTAGGCAACCCCAGTAATGCAGAGATTTTTTAATCCTCGGCTGTACTGTTTTTCCCCTTGGATCTTTTTGATCCCGAATTCCTTGCTAACAGCAGGCAAGATTTCATGCTGATTCATTACATAGAGCCAAATCTATTTGCCCCCCCCCCCTTCGGATTTGCATGAAACTTAAAATATCAATGGTAATCTAATCTTGCTAAGTGTATATCAAGTTTCAAACAAAGGCATGAAACTGCGCCAATGTTATGTGAAAATCAAAGATTGTTTGACCCCCTAATTAACTTTGCACCCCCTAATCAGATGTACATGATACCTGAGACTCCTGCACTGGGTTAAACTTTCTTACAGCATGCCAAATTTCACGCAAATGCCAAAAAAGCAAAGGTCCAGATTTACTAAGGGCTTGCTCTGCCGTAAACAGTAGTGCTTGATCACCTTTCACACTTAAAAGCTGTTTATTCTTCAAAATTGGCCCTTGTTCTGGCTCCAAATCCATTTGCACCCTCCCCTTGCCAATTTATGCAAGGGAATGTGCTGAGGATTGATTAGCACAAAACCCTTAGGGGCCTATTTACAAGCTGGTTTGCGTTGCTCTTGCAACACGCAATGTGGTGCAAGAGCAATGTAACCCTTAAGTCAGATTTATGAAGCCACGCAAGGCCACTTTGCATGGCCCTGAGTGGCTCTATAAATCTAGAATAAGGCAATGCAGCGCAAATCACTGTGTTGCCTTACTCTGCCCTGGGAAGGCATTCCATGGGAGTTGCGTGGGTGTTCCCACGCACCTCCCACAGTTTTTGACACATTCCTAGATTTACCAGAACAGGTAACCCTGGGAATGCTCCTAAAAGAAAAGCCTTCCCAGGAGAGGCATAACAAGGAGAAATATCTTTATTTCTCCTCTTTACTTCCTCTTTCTATGTGTGCTGCATTGTGCAGTACACAACAGAACACATAGATAGAGGAATATGCCTCTCAGGATTGTTTTTGTGCAAGGTGTCCCTTCCTGCACAAAAACAATCCTGCATGCAGCGCAGTCACCCTTGCACCATGGTGCAAGAGTGCCTGCGATGGCGCTAGGCTGCCAAAAGGGCGCCAGCGCAGAGGAAAAGTCAGGAATGTGCCATATTGCCTTAAATAGGGTGCATTCCTGCCCTTTCCCTGTTCACGCAGTGCAGCAAGGTAACTTGCTGCGCTGCGCTGTGTGACATTTGCGTAAATAGGCCCCTGAGGTTCTTGGTACAAAGTAATATTTGCTAAAATAACATGATATGGCTTTGCTCCAAATCCTAATGCTAAAGAACAACAGGCGTAAGAAGTGTGCTTTAACCAAAAGCACAGACCTGATATGTCTGACCCGTATGACAGAATTTAGACACAGTAACAGTCCCCTTTAGCATGAAATCTGCTGATGCCGTTGTTGGCAGATGACTTGTACTAAACCTGGTGATGTGATATTGTCTTTCCTTCACACAACATAATGTATATTTGTAAAGCACACATTCACCCAAGGGTATCTTGGCGCTGAATAATAGATGTTTATTGTTACCCAACTGAATGGTACTCATTTTAACAACCTCAGAAGGCCGAAAGGCCGAGAGGACCTGCAGGAATTTTAAACCTGTGTCCATGAGGTCAAACACAGGTCCCTACAGTCGACACATTAGTCCACTAAGCCACCAGACCCGGGAACAAACTGCTCCCTTGGGTGAAGGATAGTAAATCTGGGGAAAAGAGTAAGCTAAACATTGTAAATATTTTCCAGATTTTGAGCATATGGTCAAATGGAGCTAAAGTTATAAGCAAATCAAAAAACAACTTGTCAATATTCAATATATTGGTAAAATGTAACTCTTTTTCACCCAATCATATGTTTCAAATGCTAATATCTGAAGAACTACAAAGCTAATTTATACCAAACGGAGTAAAGCAACGGCATTCCTCTGAGAAAAATTCTTCTTTCTACTAAAGTCTAGTGGAATTGCCTTCAGAGCTTTTTTATCTTGTTTTGTGTGCACTGATGTGCACATTACTTGGCATGCTGAACTTTAGTCTGTCACCCCTGGGGTGTGCAAAGTTGTGTGCAGATTCATCAATTCAAATGAGCATTGCATGTGTGTGTATGTGTGTGTGTATGTGTGTGCATGTGTGTGTTATTTACAGCAACTGTACTAATAAACACACATTCCCTCTTTATGATAATATAATAATTACACGCATAGTCAGTATAAATATCTTTCATACTAAGAAAATATTATCAAAGTCTTCATTTGCTTCCTTTTCCATTGAGCGTCACCAAAATCACATTAAAATGTATATCATCAGTCATGGGGTTTAACAATCATTGCCTTCGACCATCAGCAAGTGTGACTGTCATATTGAATGCAAGGGCTATTTTTTCAAAGACTGATCCTTAATAAAGCAACACCTTAGCAATCAGACTGCATGACTCATAGAAGACTGGTGGCTTTAGCTACAGAGGAATGTCAAAGGCATTGAAAGCTTTCAATTATACAGCAGCGAAAATGATTCGCTCATTCAAATTGCTCATTTGATTAAAAAAACACTGAAATGCTGTAACTTCTTACTTTACAGAAAATGATTGCTCTGGATCATTGTCTATTAAAAATAGGATTTATTGTGAAGACATCTCATACAGGTGTTATTATTGTTGTAGGAAATGTTAAAAAGGAACACGCTGTAGAAAACATGAAACATGAAAATATAGCGCAACATCAAGCCCAAGAAGTAACCATAGAGCTGTTTGTGGTCAAAAACCAGTTTAGACCCAAATCCTGCCCTAACACGAACAAGGTGAAAAGTTCACTCAAGAATGTAGTGGAAAAGGAACTTATAAGGGTTTTCAGTTAACGACCAACTCATGCTTAATAGACTTGAAAGCATTTACGACATCAGCACACAAGTCCAACGGCACGCACCCCATGCCTCCAAACAGATTGTGGCCTGTTTAGAGAATGGGGTTCAAATAATCGAATTAGCCCAGAGCATACAGGTGCTTGATTAAACAATGGGTGAAAGGAAGTAACTAAATTCTGAGCACACAAAGGTGTTAGGCGCACAATGCTGCCAGTACACACTTCCCGTAAATTGCATCTACCATGAAACACACAAGGATTCATAGGCAGAAGAGTGCTCGGTCGTTAACCTTTTTTGGAAGTATAATGAAGAATGTGTAATGGATTAGTACAGGAATTCAGGGTTATGAGGTCACATCTTTGAGTGTTTTGCCATCTTAAATCTGCAACTTTCAAGTCAACTCTTATTTACTATGTGCAATAAAGCATTGTGTTAGTGTGTACAAGAAGCCTGTCTGCGAGCGGGCATTTGAGAAAAACTGAAGAGACAGCCTGAGCAGGGCTGAGGTGTAGTTCGTGTTGTATGCTGAAGGATTTTCTCCCTCTACTGTCTTTCATTGCCAAGAAGAGTCTGTGTGTTTATTCTGGTATTGGAAGTTTTTGTCACCCCGCAACAGTTGGCAAGCCAGATAGGGGATTCCTTTTGCCCCCACCTGATGGCGGGCACCTGAAGACTGACTACCCCCACTGAAGAGACCAGTGCACACTATTTGAGGAGGTAAGCAGATGCCGTGTTTAAGCTAAAATTCTGCCTGTGCACGGGGATTGGGAAGGATCCGGCAATTGCCTTCTTTGTAAAGGTGAGGACAGAGCGTATCATGATCCTTGTTTATGTATCAGCGTGTTCTTCTTGGCAATGCTAAACACAGATGAAAATATGATGTAAATATAAGATTTAAGATTATAAGAGACAAAAGGGTACCACATGCAATTTCTTTTGTATTGGTGGATTGTGTACACGTGTTGCACAATCAACAAGGTGCCTACATAACTAGTTAACCTGTGATTCCCAACAATGAGTTGGAAGTGGCCTACGTGGGTAATTTAAAATTGGAAGGTGCCAATATGTGTTCCATTTGACACTGAGGGACAGCTGAAAGGCTGGTGTCGCTAAAGGTTACCTCCAGTTAAAATCTGAACACTAAAATTCCCAATCCTGACCCTAATGTCTGGCAGCGTCTCCGTGGTTTCTAAATGGCATGGTGAGAAAGGAATTTCCTCTGTGGTGTAGAGGAAGGTGGCCGGTGGTTGCTATTTGCATTTACCAAAAACTAGAAAGTGATTATCACCCTAGAGTAGACTTTTTTATTTTATTGGTTGACTGAAGGTGAGCATGTGTGTGTTTGAATGAAAGGTGGCCACAGTGTGAAGTCATTGTGTAGTATCGAATAATGTGCAAAGTATCATTTTAATAAACATTGCTTAATTGAAAAGTTTGTATTGTAATGTACCCAGTATAATTGAAAAAACAAAATATAAAAGTTGACTGTATATTGCAAAAACGACGAGTTAGATCAGTAGACAAATTTTCCTATTTTAAGATTCATGTAAGCCCTGTTTTGAAACAAAGAAATGTTTGATCCAATTGAAAAGGAGGTTAAAGCCATAAAAATTCAATGCGCCTAATTATAGAGACTCCCTTAGAGCAAAAGCAGAAGATTTTGTCAACTAATAAGAAGAAATTTCAAAAGTATAGGCTGGAGTGGTTTAAGGCCACCCAAAAGCATACGTATCCTTGGCCAAAGAAAGGAACCTTCAATGATATAGTAATTGAACATGTTGTCAGATACCTCTGAAGTAAATATGTAGGATCCAAATTACAGAAAAGGGAAGCCTCTGTAGCATTGTGGAGAATCTTTCGCCAAAAATCAAAAAACTCCTCAGTGCCCCTTCTGTTTCCCCACCCCCATATGATCCTATGAGCCCCTCCACCACGGTACCTAGCATCTACCCACTGGTGCAGCTACAAGAAGCCATAGTGGGATTTGAGAACTCTGAAATTGGTACCCCACCACACTCTCCAAAAGCTACCCCCAAGGTCACCCCACGAACACCAAAACCAAAAGATGCAAGTACGCTTATTCAGTAAACAAGGGTAGGAGACCCCCAATGTTCAGCCCAACTAGAGGCGCAGTTCATACTGCATCTAGATCCAGCCTCTCCCCAGCAGGATAAGAGTGAAGAACAGAGTTCAGACGATAGTGACAGTCAGTCACATATATCATCAGCAGCGTTGCTGTAGAAAAGGAATACTACAGGTAGAGCAATTTGAAAACAAGTGTCAACCTCACAGCAAAGGGATGTAGGGAATTCAGGGTGGAGTGGCTATGTGCACAGGACTGTAGATATGACATACCAGCCAATATCTCAAGGAAGGGAACAGGAGCACAGAAGGACTGAAGATAGTTCGCCCTCTTGGCAGAAGGAGAAGGGGGGCATAATAGTCTCACCAGAAAGTGTGCAGGACTGTCTATCACGCAGTGGAAGTAGGAGAGAGACAAGTGAAGTGACGAGAGAAGGGTATGATGTTGACTTTACAGGACAAGCTCAGAGAAGGTTTGGGAAGTTAGCGGACAGGATAGAATCCATACACCAGCGTGTGGAAAGTGTGGGTGAACTGTTTCAAACCCCAGAAGCAAGTCACCCTACCTATGATATCCAAGAGAGAACACGCATTGACTTAGACTACACAAGGTGCGTGTGGAAACTGCCTAAATGAACTGACACAAGGGAAAGAGAGCACAATGTGCTCCCCTAGAATTAGGAAGCCTCCAGCAACAGAGCTTGAGCGGTTGCAGTTCTAAAGCACCATGGCCTGCCAGACGCCAGAATAGGATCCAGCGAGGTTAAGGGGCGATTGACACTCCACAACAGGCCAGTGCCACAAATGAGTGCGCAATAAAATGTGCGCATCACAGACCTCACTCTCAGTAATATCGTCACTGAGTGAGAAAATAGCTGGTACAGTGTTGTACCATATGTAGAAATTTTAGCAGACTGGACTGAGCGGTTAGCTCCATAAATGAGCCCATGGCCACAAAAAGGGTCCTTTGACCTACGTGACATGGCGAATCTGATGTATTATAATAATAATCAGTATTTGTAAAGCGCAAACTACTCACCCTTACGGGTCTCAAGGCGCTGGGGGCCGTCGTGGAAATTAAGTGAGCTATTGCCCAGAGTCACATGGTGCTGAGCTGAGCTGCCGCCGGAGATCGAACCGTGAGCCCTGTGCTCCGAAGTCAGCTGCCCTGGCCGCTGCACCACACCTCTCCACCACAGGAAGCAATACTCCTTACAGCAATACAGATAATAGAGACTACTGTGATGGTGAGCTCTCCTCTCCCCCCACCCCCCCTCTCTCCTACTTGTGGCCACATAATACCGAATAGCATGAGTTTGAGTGACTTTGGATACACTTGGGAATTAATGGTTCCAAGGGTGATTTATCACACACGATGTGGATTATAGAACTTCCCTGATCTCTTACCTTTTTATTTTCCATTTATACTTTCTTTGGACAATTCTTTTTTCACAAGACTCACAATGACCATTAAACAAGCAAGAGATGTGCACGGCACCATTCGGGTGAAAATACCCTGGTGATGGGATTAATCTTATATCCCTCACTGTTTCAGTACTTCATGATTTGTCCACATTCCTTATGATGCCATTATTTTATGTTTCAGCCCTGAAGAAGTCTTGCTTTAACTCAAACAGACAAAACACGTGTTGGCAAGGCAAGGAGTTGTACTGATGGCAAGGAGCTCTATTTATGACAAAGAGCGTTATTGATAAATGGCAATGTGAAAAGAAAGCCTGGATGTTCGAATAAAAGACAGTGGACATTACAATCCAAATATATATTTTTTTGACTCATTGAGTGCTCAGAGATTCTTATGGCGAATGCAGAGGACTGCATTCTGTATTGTGAGGGTGATCCACATTGTGACTACCCTTACATGAGGAAATGTCTGCGTATATGGCAGAAGTACGCCAGACAGCACCATCCCCAGTGTGCCACCACCCCTTTGCATCAGATGCCCCTGATACGTAAGGGACCTGGGGCACCGCAATATGTTCCTTAGCCACAAATGGACAAGGGAAACCTCAGGAAGCAATTGCTACTGCTTACAGAGGGAGCAGAGAAATAGATCAGGGCATTTGAAAAACAGACTGCAGAAATGGGACCCTCACTGACACCAGATGTGATGGGTCTCTATTTAATTTGGTCAGATCTGTAGTGTGAGACCAGCTGAGGAAAATGTACCCCGATAGGCCAGACATCCAATCCCTCATGACCCAGTCTATGCCACTAAATGAGGTCCCCGCATAATACATCAATAAGATAAAAGAAGAGTGGACCCAGGAGATCGGTCAGGCCTGGGAAGTGACAGGAGGCAATGCTGTACTGTTTTATAATGTAGTCAAGGAAGGGTTAGCCCCTGACGTGCGGAGCAGCTTAGATAACATAGTGGCACTGGAAACCAAGCCCTGGAATATTCAAGCACACATAATCCATTTTTGCCAGAAAAAGAAAAGAATAAACTAGAAGTAGCAGAGAAAGCAGCAGTCAAGTTGGTGCAGCAGAAATTTGCAAAGAAGGGAGCGATGGAAGGTGCTGTAGTGGCAGTGGCAACTCAGATGACTTCAATAACTGTGCAAACAGTCCCAGGGGCCACCCAATGGCAGTACTCACAGCAGCAGCACGATGTAAGGACACTGGAAAGTAGTAGAGGAGGACAAGAAGGAGTAGGAAGAGGTAGGATGGGTCCTCCAAGAAGGAATCAGGCATGTTATTATTGTCAGAGGTTTGGCCATTTTACTAAAGACTGCCACACAAAGAGATGGGATGAGCAAAATGGCAGAATGGTAATTTATAGTCCAGGGAATATGACAGCGCAACCACAGCAAAATCCACAGGTAATATGTGCCCCAGACTTCCTCGCAAAATGTGCAATCGCCAGCAATGCCCCAAGCACAGCAGGGACCGCCTCAGCAGAACTACTAAGCACCCCCCATGGGGACTCCACTCCAAAGTGGACAAGGAGGTATAGTTGTAAGGGGAGGAAATCCTTTCCAGGGGAATTCTGTGGGAGGATACACACAACTGTACCTGCAGAATATTTCTATGTGTCCAGTCTTGTCAGTAATGCACAGGCCAAATGAGGAACCCACTGTGATGGTAGCAGTCAATGACAAGAGATGTGTGTGCCTCGTAGATACAGGAGCAACCAAATAATGTATTAGGTAGGTAGGCCTTCTGACTTCCAACAAATCAGTGGACACACAGGGATTCTCAGGGGATATTCTAAGGGTTCCTTTTACCAAACCAATGGAGATGGAAGTAGAGGGGAGACATATTGATGGCTATTTACTGTTCTCTCCAGCTGCCCCAGCTAATCTGTTAGGGAGAGATTTGATGACCAAATTAAATGGGACCATTCATTTTGAACCAGATGGGACCATGATTTGCTCCACCTCTGGGGTCCCACCTTCCAGAATCATGGCACTAACGGTAAATTCCTCAACCAGAGACCAAATCAGGGCCTGACCCAATGATTTGGAGGCATTCTCAACAGCATTATATACCATCATCGTGTACACACCAGAGTTACTGGGAAAGGAGGTTCAATTGCCCAAAGAGTTCCTTTTTCAACAACAAGGGCAAGGCTCTGAGCTATCGAATGCTGAGTTGATTTTGCAGATAGAAGCCTTGGAAATGACACCAAATTATGGCGCTCTGATAGCAAGCAACCATAATAATGTTTTGTAGGCATGTGTTATCTTCCTAGAGCCAGGAAAGTTGGTAAGAAAGATACTGGATGACCAACTGTTTGATGATGACCCCAAGAAAACAGCTGTGGTTTTTCAAGAGGACATACCATTGAGGACAGTGTTAGAAGTCAGAACGTCCACCATGAGCAGAGCCTTTGATTCAGTATAGGAAGCAGATCTGTCCCAAGTACCAGACACCTTGTGGACTAAGGGTCCCCAGGATGTTAGTCTCATCCACACTGCAGAACCATTCCGGATTACATTGAAGGAAGGTGCCCTCTACCCAGAGTGAAGCAGTATTCCCTCTCTAAGGAAGCAGATGAGGACATCGCCCCTACTATAAATGTGTTGCTAGAGCAAGGAGTGATTTACCCTGGAGCGTCTCCTTGCAACACCTTGATTTACCTGGTCAAGTAAGCTAAGGGTAATTCTTGGCACATGGTTCAAGACCTGCACCCTCTGAATAACATAGTGGTACCAGAATTCTCAATTGTCCCTGACCCCTCCATGATCTTGATGAATATTCCCCAGGATGCCAAGTATTTTTCAGTTATAGATTTAAAGAATGCTTTCTTCAGCATTCCTCTTCATCCAGACAGGCACTTTCTGACAGCATTCTCATATCGCAGGACTCAGTGGAGAAGTGTGGCTCAATGGTTAGAGCGGCAGACCCTGATGCAGAAATCTGGCCTGGGACCAGGGTTCAATTCCCGCCTCGGCGGGTCTTGGGCTCAACTTCCTCGGACCTGATAATTCTCGCCTCGGTGCCTATTCTAATCATGGGTCCCACTCTGCAACTCTGGGCAATAGCTTGCTTAATCTCCACAACGGCCCCACCAGCGCTGGGATGCTTGGCTTCACCTTGGGGGTGCCCAGGAGTGGACATTTCACAGGGAAAAGCTAGGAAGGGTCCCACAGCGGTATGCGTTCAGCGCCAGGAAGCCTCAGGGTAGCAGTGCGCTTTACAAGTACAAATTCATTTCATTCATTCATTTCAGTATTTGTACTCTCGTTCACCCCAAGGGTATTGTGAGTTTCCAAGCGTGTTCAACAGAGCGATAAAAAATGACCTGTCAAATTAACTATGTGACAGTACTCTGTTGCAATATGTCGATGACATATATATTTGTAGTCTCACAGAGCAACAGTGCAGAAGAGACACTATATCTCTTCTACCCACTCTTGCACAGAGAGGATACAATGTAGAGAGGGAGAAAATTCAGGACTGCCAGGAAGAAGTACAATACTAAGGACAATTGCTATCAGCATCTAGTAAGCATATAACACCTGGAAGGGCAGCGTCCATCCGACAGATGACAGAACCAGAAGCTGTCAAATGAATGCAGATGTTTCTGGGTCTCTGTAATTATGTGAGACAGTGGGTGTTTGACTATAGCACACTAATAGCTCCCCTCTTAGCTGTGATCAAACAGGCAAGCAACAGAGAGGACAGGATAACATGGACACCAGAGATGGAGACTTTTCAAAAGCTGAAAACTAAAATAGCAAATGCTCCAGTCTTAGGAAACCCCTGATTACACCAAGGAGTTTTATTTATTCTGCCATTGCAACAGTCATGTCATGACAGCTGCCCTCACAGAAGTATCCGCTAGGGCACAAACCCATTGCATACTTCAGTGGGCTGCTGGACTCTGTAATGAAAGGGCGCTATCCCTGTGAGCAGGCTCTTGCCACTGCAGCCTTTGCAGTACAAAAGAACACCTCCATAGTTATAGGGGCACCCTTGCCATTCTCAGTAGAGCATGCAGTAGTTGCCATAATTCAGACGGCGAAGACCACTCTAACTACTCAGAGAATGTCCGGGTATGAGGTGATACTGTCACTGCCATGTTGGAAGGTTGTGAAGTGTCAAACAGTAAATCGTACAACATTCTTTATCATTTCAATATTAGACCCTGTGGAGGATGCACCAGACTGTACAATAGTCTGCTGAAGAGCAAGATCAGCAAATGTTGTGCTACCTTAAACAAAACATGGTTATACTGTCTGCCAATAGCACTCTTTTCCCAAAGGAATACGCCAAATTCAAACCATCACTTAACAACCCATCAAATAGTGACAGGAAGGTCTATCAATGTTCAAGTACCTGCCACGAGGAGTAGAATTCAGGGGGAAATCTCATCACAAGCACTGAATGATGAAATGCATATGTATATATGTGAGCTGATGAAGTGTGCAAGGTTCATCTCCAAACAGGTAACCAAGGAAAAAGAAAAGTGCGCCAACGCTGAGGTCGACCTCCCAGCTGTGCAAGTAGGAGATCAACTTTTTGTATGCAGTTGGATACGAAAATGAAGGGAGAAACATTTCGAGGGCCCCTACACAGTCACCATGGTCACACCAGCTGCCTTCAAGGTGGACGACAGGAAGCCCTGGATGCACCACAGCCATGTGCGTCTCAACCCAGCTTCTCGCCAAAAACAATGAACAATGCAAATGGAACAAGAGGGGGGATGAAGATTGTCTTCATGAAAGCACCCCTCTCCAACTATCCTTTTGGACTATTTTTTTTAAAGGAAAGCACAAAAGCTATGTATTTTTGTTTTTATGGTTCTTTTTTGCCTCTTACTTCTATCCTTTTTCCTCTTTGCTGGCAAAGTACCCTCTAATTTGTATTTTTTTCCACATCCAAAGAGAGATCTCTAATAACAATGTGACCCATAATGCCCATGCTAAATTGTCAGCTAACATGTGGTATCAGCATATGTCAGAAATAGGTTCAGAGACCACAAATGAGTTGTGCTTCATGTACTCCCTAATTCCTCATCCGACTGGTTCAAATAGAATGCACTGTACGAAAGAAGTACCCCAAGACATAGCTCAGTGTTGATTACATCTTTACCTGTGTAGAATTAAGGCCCAAATACATTTAACACATGTCAAAGTAGTAGGCTTCCTAGTTAATGCCATCAAATATGAAGCTTTACCAAACGTACTATACATTCTCATAGATAGGCAGGACATCAGGGAAGAAATATCAAGCATGAGAAAGACAGGTCGCCCCACCACTGTAGATTGGATCAAGATGGTCCTAGATCAAGGATTTCTAGGAGTAACTCGCCCACCTACTGAGTGTAACAACTGTTTTGTAAACCAATTACACCCAGACTGTGTTTGAAGGCCAGGGTTTGGAGTGATAGGGTCAGGCTTTGCCCATGATCAGTGGCATCCCAACATTGACTTTTTCCTGTAGGACCATGTCTTTATGGAATGACACTGATGTCAGCTAGGATGCAAAAGGTAAATGTACACCTATCTGGGATGAAAACATCTTGCATTACCCATGGGTAGATAGCACTGTAAGTCCCCAAACTGTCATGAAACTAACTTCTGCTTCCTTATGTTTAAGGGGAAAGGGCACCATCAACGTAGGCCGGAATATTGGTTGTAGGACCACAGTGTACCATGCTGACATGCAAGGGGGCACCTCCACCCTCATGGATTTGTTCTGGCTGTGTGGAGACCTACTGTATGCCCAGTTACCACCAAACTGGGGAGGGGTAGCTCCATTGTGACTTTGCACGCTCCAGTTTTGGTAATTCCTAGAATAAACATATCCGCTTTACATAAACACCCCATGAGCTGTTCAACAACCTTGCTACATCACAGCCGAAGAGAGAGAACTGCAGAGTATTATGGCACAAGCACCTCGAATGACGCTCCCCAAGAGTATCGCCTGTTCAACGAGGCTGAACTTTTCTTTTGGAGCATTTTGCCATTTGTTCAAGCTAAAGCAACAGCTCGTGGGATCCAGATTACAATGTGATAGCTCCTCAAAGTCATCAACACTACCAACGATGGCTTAAATGCCATAAAAGAAGAACTGCCTGCCATAAGAATGACAGTGCTGCAAAACCATTATGTACTTGACCTTATGATGGCCATGCAAGGAGGGGTGTGCAAGAAAATAGGAACTACATGCTGCATGTTAATTCCAGCAAATGATGGAGAGAATGGAACTTTGTCGGAGGCAATACAGATACTGCATAATTTACAGACAAAATTGATAGATGAACGAGGTGCCCGGGTTAGTTGGTACAGTGGTTGGTTTGCGTCATTGCCATCCTGGATATAGAAACTGTTGGGGGCTTTGTTACCCACAACTGTGGTCTTACTACTAATATACTGTATGATGCAAGCAATTCTGGCATGTGTTAAGAAGATAGATGACAAGGCGGGAGAAATGTTTTCAGTTAGGACACCAACACAAGTAGTAGATTCCCAGGGCACCGTGTATCGCCATGTGCCAAGGACAGACCAAGATCCAAATGAAGTAGTTGAAATATCAACTAGAGGGGGGAATGTTGTAGGAAATGTAAAAAATGAACGCACTGTAGAAAACATGATACATGAAGATATAGTGCAACATCAAGCCCAAGCAGAAACCACACAGCTGTTCGTGGTCAAAAACCAGTTTAAGCCCAAATCCCACACTGACACAAACAAGATGAAAAGTACACTTAAGGATGTAGTTGACTAGGAGACTTAAAAGGGTTTCCAGTTACAGACCAACTCATGCTTAATAGACTTGGAAGCATTTATGACATCTGCACACAGGTCCACTGGCACGCACCCCGTGTCTCCAAACAGATTCTGGCCTGATTAGACAATAGGTTCATATAATCAAATTAGCCCATAGCACACAGGTGCTTGATTAAACAATAGGTGCAGGGAAGTAACTAAGTTCTGAGCACACAAAGGTGTTAGGCGCACAATAGCGCCAGCACACACTTCACGTAAATTGCATCTACCATGAAACACACACGCATTCATAGGCAAAAGAATGCTCGGTCATTAACCTTTGTTGGAAGTATAATGAAGAATGTGTAATGGATTAGTTTAGGAATTCGGGGTTATGAAGTCACATGTCTTTGAGTGATTTGCCATCTTAAATCTGTAACTTGCAAGTCAACTATTATTTACTATGTGTAATTGTTAGAAATGGGATCTCTGGTTGGCTAAGGCTTGCGCCAAAGCCAGGCAGAGACCACCACTCTAGTCAGGGCGAGGGAGTTACACGCCAAAGATAACCCCTGCTCACCCCCTTGGTAGCTTGGCACGAGCAGTCAGGCTTATCCCGGAGGCCTTGTGTAAAGCGTTTGCGCACGCACACAGCAACAACATACCAGGCACACTACAAAAAGGAACTCCACACAAGGTTATATCAAAAATAGCCTTTGTATTATCATAAAACACATTAGAATAGTACTCACATAATATACAGCGTGCCACCTGGCACGGGGTCATATTTACAAGGGATTATTTACACCTGACAGGGCCAACTGGACCACTGTCAGAACCAGCACAAAGCGAACTTAGTAACTGTAGCACTTATAATAAATGTAGCACACATCATAAACGTAAAACCAGTAATCACTGGTAACCACTGTACTCAGCATCATCCTGTAACATAAACCACATTATGCACAGTATCACATTAGGCGCAAATTACATTCTGCGCCAACCTCACCAGCATAAACACATTATGCAATTATCTCATAAGTCTAAACACATTAGATCCTAACCTCACCAGCATACACGCAGTATGCAATAACCTCATAAGCATAAACACATTAGAGGCATAAATCATTGTAAGGCATCACATTTCCTAACATCACATAAACAGGGACCCCCTGGCCAACTGGCCTTCTCAAGGGGCTCAAACGCCCTGTGTCCAGAATGTCAGGGCTGCTGCCTATGCAGCGGAATCCATGTGCGCAATTGCGCTGGGGCCAAGGAGTGCATCTCACTCCTTTCTCTCCAAACCTGCCCCCAAAGAACTGTGGCCTAAACGCTGCAGCTGGCACTAAGTGCTGCGCAGCTGTGGGTCACCCCTGAAGGCCTGGCACCTCTGTGCCTCCTGTCCCCCTCAGGGACTCTGTCTCAATTGTGCCCAATTCTCGTCAACTGCCCGCGCTGGTGCGGTGCAGCTGTGACACTTTTCATGAAGGGGGGCCCGGCACCTCTGTGCCCTCTGGACCCCCACGGGGCTGTAAAAACATGCCTCCCATCATTGGGGCGGCCCGCTCTCTTGCGGGACCGCCCAGGCACCGACAATGTGCCTCGATATGCCCCCAAAGAACTGTGGCCCTCTGGGGCTCTCCCGTGCACCAAAGAAACTGCCCCTCAAGCGTTGGAGCGGCACGCTGCCAGATGGGGCCGCCCTGACTCTGTGCCTCTGGTTGCACCACACAACGTGAACCCCCACTCACCGGGATTCACTCGCGCCGCTCTGGGTCTCCTCGGGTCTCCTCAGCAGGCGGGACCGGCAGCACTTCACTCGCAGTGCGGGGCTTCCCTTCACTCCTGGGAGCCCCGCGCTGCCATCGGCGGCCTCTGCCGCCTTGTCCTCTTCACCCGGGCCCCCCTCCTGGGACCCAGGACTTCTCACTGGAGTGCGTGGAGGCGGGGTAGGCTCCCGTCCTCCTCAGCACGTGCCGGCGCGGGGTAGGCTCCCACTCGCAGGTCGGCCCGCCCACGATCAGGCTTCAAGGATGCCTGACTTCCTGTTTTGCCGCGCGATCGCGGCGGCCGGCGGCGTCTCTCTCGGGCAAATGCGGGGTGGGCTCCCGCCAAACTTGGCAAAATGCGGGGTAGGCACCCGCTAGCAAAATAATAGCATAAGCGGAGTGGGCACCCGCAAGGCTCCTTCAGAATGCGGGGTGGGCACCCGCCCTTTAAATACAGAAATAAGCGGGGTGGGCACCCGCAAAGGACACAACGGGGGAATCCCTACGCTGGGGATTCCCTCTTAGCAGCGATGCGCAGCTCAGCGCTGCAAAGCTCCAGCGCTCCCCTCTCCTGGGGGAATCAGCCCAGTGCTCCCCTTCAAGACAGAAATAAAAAGCGCTCCCAGGGCGCAAGATGCAAGTAAAGGTCCTGGAGGTCCTTTTAGGAAAAGTCCATGAGAGGTTTCAGGGGCATAGCTGGGCCCAGGGGCCAGCACACAGGGCCCTCCAGCAGGGAGGCAGCCCCCATGGCGGTTCCTCCTGGGCCCCAGCAGCAGCAAGCCCCCCTCCGTCAGGAACAGCACACCAGAACAGGAACAACTCTCATGGGGTCACAGCGCCTATATTTATATGCCCTTTTCCTTTGTGTCACAGCACAGGGCTTGGGGATACCAGTCAGAACTGGTTTAGGGGAGCTTTGGAGCACTTTGTTTTGCTCAGCTCCTCTCTCCTTTGTCAGGTGGGGGCTCAGGGATTAGACGCACCACAGGGGGCGGAGCCAGCATTGTGGAGGGAAGGCACAGTCCTATTCAGGTCCCAGGTGCAACTCCTCCCCCCCATCTAGATGCAGATCTCCCTATTCAGCACTGTGCTGACTCACCCTGCCCCTCCTGGAGCCACGCACACCTCCCAGCCCCTGTCACTCACAAGCCAGACATGCAATTCACATCAGGCAGGCAGACACACAGTACACAGAAATGCCAACTTCTAAAAGTGGCATTTCTCCACCAGTCACCATAAATCTGCGCACACCATTGCGCAGCATTTATTCTCACGAGTTCATACATACTAAACTCGCCCCTGCACTCCTCTCATACCAGGAATTACCATGGACACACATATCCCCCATGCATTCCTATGGGAGGGCAGGCCAATCTCACCACACGCACTCAGGGCACGCACGCACTTTACACTGGGCCACAGTGCTAAAGTGCGCAGAGGCCAAAAATCACTACCACTATGTCAGAGCTTAAGGCAAAAAGTTCAGGGGTGAACCTACCAAAAAGGGCCAAGTCCAACAGTAATAAAGCATTGTGTTAGTGTGTATTAAAAGGCCTGTTTGCGAGCAGGCATTTGAGAAAAACCAAAGAGACAACTGAGCAGGGCTGAGGTGTAGTCTGTTTTGTATGCTGAAGGTTTTTCTCCCTGTCGAGAAAGTTAGTAAATACTGTCTTTGCATTGCCAAGAAGAGTCTGCGTGTTTATTCTGGTATTGGGAGTTTCTGTCCCCCCCCCACAACAATATCTGTTTTTTTGTATTTAAGGATTGTTGCTGATACTGATACTAGCACATTTCATGAAAATACCAAACCCTATTACAGGGAACCTTTTTTGTTTCTACTGTTTTTAAATATTGCATTTATGTCCACCCCGATGTGATGTCTTGGAAGAGTGTGAAAAGTTGTCATTTTGCTCTTGCAAAATTCTGGTAATTCTTGAAAATTCTAATACTATTAGTAGCTTGAAAAGTGTTCTGCGTGTAGAGTCTCATGTTAAAATTGGGTAATAGCACCCAATTTACATCAATCAAAGAAAAAAAGATTGCTAACATCCATTAATTTTTTTAAAGATCCCCCATATCTGTTATATAAACTGCAGATAAAAGAAGTTGAACCCCCATTATTGAGGTGATACTGCTTATCTACACAAGATTCCCCTTTAAAAAATACACACCAGTACTCATCAAGAATGCTATATGCTAGAGCCCATGTTCACAGAGTTTCCAGTTCTGATAAAGATCTCATTGAAGACATCATACCTTGGTGGGATCAAGCAGGGCTGGACTGGGAACCCAAAGCAGCCCTGGCAAATTTTGTCAGACCAGCCCCCATACGGTGCATAGCGAGCGAGCACAGGGAGCGAGCCTGACCACTACAAAGTGGCTTGGGGGGGTTCTCCCCCCCCCCAAAAAAAATTGGGACAAAATGGCAAAAATTCTACAACAAATTTTCATTATATATATTATTGCATTCATATTTAATGTTTAGTAAATGATGACCTTACAGTGCACCAGGATGCGGCAAACTTTATTGGGGCTCTTCAATGATTCCCTCACTATCACCCTCCAACAGTGCCTCTCATCTCTCTATAGCCATTTTCTTACATGTATTTCATTTGTTTTATAGAGCCTCTCATACCAGTTTAGGGTGTTGGAGCTTTTAACATCACGCACACATTCAGAGGCAATGAATCCTATGTATGTAAATCTGTGTATAGAAAATGTTACATAAGATAAAGAGGACTACAAGATGTAGGATTCACGTCATCCATACTGGTAGGCATTTTTTAAGAGTGCTTGGTCTGGGGAAGCACAAACTCAGAATTCGGAACCTAACACAGTGGTTAGGGTTGACTTTATTAACAAGAATTTTTTTCTACTCAAACAAACCCTTTTTAGCAAAATTAGGATAAAGAAAGACTGGGATAAACGTAACTTTCTAACCTAGATTACAATTGTAACTTATGAACTGCACAGTAACAAAAGGATCTCTGTGACAAAAGCAGTAACCCACTGAGCTATGCACATAAAATACTGCTCTGTGATGTGCATAGTACACTCTCTTTGCAGCAGGCATATTAACCCTCCAAGCCACCTTAGTTGAGTCAAAGTTGCCACTAGACAAACCTCTGCTCTCTCTTCAGCGGGTACATTAATCACCAGAGTTATCTTGGCACTTTTATTGTTGCCTGAAAACTGTTGGATATACAAGGAACTCTGCAGCGCTTTTAAAACTTGTGCCCTGCTACAAAACCAGCCCTAGTAACAAACGGGGTCCCCCACCCTTTCATACTTGCGGGGAAACGCCCGATGCCAGGTCTGGCCAGTCTGGCCATAGGGTCAATGTGCAGCCATTGAAGAAACTGGAAGGATGTGACTCAAAATAGCCAGACTCAGTCACATAATTGAACTCTGATACATATACTACTAAGATTATCATATCAACCCTCCCAGATCACCACAAAGTATTGGTAGACTTTCATTTAGAAATATATATTGAGAATTAAAGTATTGTGCTGATAATACCTACATCATGTATCCCTTTTCTAGCATGAAAATTAGGGTCAGTTAACGAAAAATTTATACATACACAAGTGTGAACACCCTTTACACTTTTCGGGGGGTGAGCTACCTCTTGACAAAATAGAGCACCATTTTCACATTTTGAATGTGATTCTGGATATTGTGCACATTTGTTTATTATTTCAAATTTGTGTAAATGTTTAAATTATGTCGGTATGTAAATATATTTGTTTTGTGGAACACTGAAGTATGTTATTGACAAATATGTGCTTGATATTTTCTAGTACTGTGCCAGTTAAATGTGCGCTTCTTAACATCACATGAATGAAACAAAAAGCAAGAAATTAAGAAGGTAGTTTTGAGGTTGGTGGATGCAGGATATCTTCCAAAAACACTGCACATCACACCCCTCCAACTCACAGCTTTCACGCCCCATGTACTAGCAGTGGGGCGTTTCCGATGGCAGATTCTCAGCTAGCTATGCCATTGAACCCTATGGTCAATCCTCCACTGAGACACTAGGTCGTCGTGAATGTCGGCCTGCCCTATTTAGGGTGACTGTCACTGGGTTCCTCTGCTTGGGACCGCCAAGCAAGACATGGCGATCTTCTGAAGGGAAATCAATAAATGTCACCACGAGCAGGGAGAGTGAGCAGCGAGAGTCGTGTTTTTTTTTTTTTTAAAGATATTCGACATTGAGAGTTTATATTAGAAAAACAAAGGTTTGCCAAGCAGATCCCAAAAATATGCTGCCCACTTTGCAACTGCTCTGCCTACAATGCATCTGGCCTACCAGTGTGCTCATTGTTGACAGCAGGAACCCCACCAGTAGGCGGGGTTCTCAAAATATGGTGGGTGGTCCTGAACCAGTGGAGCTGTTGGTAGCCCCTCTGCTGACAAGCCTGATTGGTGGACCACATGTTGAACTCTAAATGACTTTCTAACTTTTACAAGGTTGTGATGGAGGCATGGAGCAGGCCGATTTACATCATAGTTTGATCCAAAACTGGAAGAGAACCTTCTATCCTTTCTCTCGATCCTGCCTATAGTACCAGCATTGGCAGCCTACCCCACCCCTCCAACGTAACATGCATGCTCATAAATAAACACACAACACATTTCTTGTTTGGGTAAAATTGCTGCAGGTTTATTACATACACCGTTATGTAATATGGTGGGTTATCTTACGGGCGATCCAAGGGCAGGGCTGACCGCCTGATGAGCCAAGCAGCACTGGGGCGAACCCCATCTGTGCTGCCACTTCTGGTGATCCTCTTCCCGGATCACGTGACACATGGTCCCTTATTACTCACGCCCCTTTCAGGGCGGAGCGTAGCATAGCAAACCCCCCGGTTGTTCAGGCCCACAACCGCCCGAAGGACTAACGGGGCGCCGACACGGTTTTCCAGGAACCTCCCATGAGGCTCCTAGGATTTGGCTCTGGCACCCACCATGGTGCCGCGCAGAGGTACCCTTCTGTACCCCTCTGCTTCCAGATCGCCCTGTAACTCCGCCACAGCTCTGGAGGTGGCCACCGTCGCCGCCGGAGCCCCCCACCAAAAGCTCCTTTCTCACCTGCAACCTCTCATTTCCAGGCCTCCTGCAAAGCTAGGGAAGAGATCACTCCCACTGGTGATAGATGAACCCCATCTATATCACAATAGCCCTTGCCGATAGCTTGGATCAGCTAGTGTCTAATGCAACACAAAGGCCCTTCTGCCCTGTGAATTTGTGCCAAGAACTATCCACCCTCCTGTGGGAAAGTTCCACTACTTCACATAACTCAGCCCCGTGCCAACTCTGGGCGGGGCAGATCAGATTCCCTGGCTCACATTGCCCCATGAATTTGCTGAGCTCACCTAGCTGCCGTCCTACTAGGACGGTGTGTCTAGCGCACCTGTGTCCCCACTTAAGGGACAGCTGCCCGCTTGTTGGGAGACCGCTCCCACACCCACCTGCCTACTTTTGGCTATTTGGGCGAGAAGGATTATACTTTAACCTTTGCACCGTCCATTTGCTTTCTAACTCATGACGCACAGGAATGTCCATAACTAGACGTGTGTGACGATGAGCCAGGGTGCCCTCCTGCCCTTGCCGTGCATCCCTTATTTCTTATGGGAATTTCGCCAGCTCAGCTCCCTTCGTGGTGAACCCCCTAGGGATACCAGCTAGAGAATCCGTCTGATTAATGCAGTGCGCACTGGCTGCCATATGGTGCCTAACTTTAAGGATTGGCTAAGTCCTACTTTGCCCTTCATCCCAGAATATTCCCGAATAGGGGGGTTCACACTGCTCGCCTTGCCTTTTGTGCTTGGCACCTTGTTCCCCCCCTTTCTTGGGGACGCAGCACAATGTGTTAGCTGACAGCACCCCCGCTCAGTGAGGCTAATATAGCTAACCGGGCAGGGCATTTGACCTTAACTGCAGGAAAAGTCGACAGGCTAGAACCCTCCCTGCGAGAGCCCCCGGATAGGGGGCAGGGGCGTTCACACTGCCCACCCCAGGGCAACCCCAGCGGTGGAAAATTACCTGCTCAGTTAAATTTAGCTTTTTGTTGATCACTGGACATGCCAAATGTTCTTTTACATAGTAGCCTTTTGTGCTTGACACCTTGTGTCCCCATTACTTGGGACGGCAGCCCACTGTTGGCTGACAGCGTCACCACCCAGCGTGGCATCTATTACTGACCGGGCGGGCGTTTGCGCCTAACTGCAGGATCATAGTCACCTGCCCTTTGTTCTGGGGTGCACTTATTTCGCCCCTTTGCCCAGACTTATGCACAAACTCCTTTGCTTGCTACCCTGGTGAACACCTTAATGGTATCGAAGCTGGTTTGAAACAATGTATGTCTTGCGCCCACTACTGGAGACACCTCACCCTTTCGTGTAATTACAACTTACGCAGCGCACCCCGCTTGCCTAACTGCCATCGGATCACAGATGCACAGTACCTACTGTGCCTCTCCGACCCTGGATGCTTTAAACCTGCCACAGTGACGGAAACCAAGCTTCCCAGTTCCCTGTTTAGCTGCAGTACACCGTCAGTGGGTCCGCTAGGAGATACCACAAACAGACACACATATGTATTGTGCCCACTATTGGAGACAACTCACCCCTTCGTGGAGTGACAACTACACGGTGCCTACCCAAGTCACCCAACAGACAAGTTGGCCCTGACTGCCTTGTGTTCTGGTGCCAGGTTTGGGAAGAGCCTTGCCTTCACTAGCTGCCCCCCTGGGAAACACAAAGACAGTGCTCTGGCCGCAGCGCAGCGATGCCATCGTGTAGCATCGAACCCCTGGTCAAATAAGAGTGACAACTCCAACTTACTTAAGACTACACCATGACCATGGGTGGAGTTTAGCTCTTCCCCAAACTTCTGCTAGCGTAACCCACGGTCACGCCTCCTGTTCAGTTCACTTTAGTAATTCATGGCACTGACCCACAAGGGCCTAATACTGGGCTGTGTAAATGGGGCCCAGGGTGACCTTAACACTCGGCTTGGTGTGGATGGGTGCTAACAATACCTGGCTGAAGTGCAATCCCTTTGACAATCACTCCTGACAAGATGTGCCAATGCAGGTAGAAGCAAGAGTTATCCAGCCCACCTTACTTCCTGTCCCAGTGATCTGAGTAACTTAGTGAAAGATGCACCTTTGAACTGGTAGCGGAAACTGTTACTTACGCCTGCAAATGCTCTGCTCAGAGCAGCCCGCCAGACTAATGAAACGTTGTCAATTTGGCTGTCAACTTTGCTGCCTGTGCCACCCTTCCGCCCCATGGAAATTATTCTGGGCTCTCGCTTACTACCCTGCTGAGTGAGCCCACTGTATTCACCAGATTCATTAACAATTTCCGCTTCTGACTGTACTTGGTAACACGTACACCCCATGGTATCTTGGCGCTGCATATCATGTTTGTTACTCAGCTCCATGGTACTTGTTTTATCGACCTCAGAAGGATGAAATGCTTGTTGACTGCAACCTTGTTTGTGTACATACATAGAAGAGCAGACTAGACACCCGAGTATGAATTACTCTTGTGCAGCTTACTGCTTTTTAAATTAAGCCCCTGCTCGCAAACTGGGAGAGGGATAGTGCAGTGGGCACAGTTAACAATGCTTCCATCAGGGACAAACATCTTGCTAACCCGGTTTGAGGAGCAAGCACGCTGATGCTGATCATGGGCGGGCCCATGAAATCCCACCCTTATCCGCCCCCGCCAAATTCTGGTAGTAGTGATCCTAGCACAATTGCAGCAATTTGGTGAACGTGCCAGGTTTACAATGATCTGTACTCGAAAATACCAGGACTGTGGAAGGTCTGACCTCGTTCTAGTGCCACAAAGATTAACGTGTTTGTACCAGTGTAAGCATTTTGTGTTGTACTAATGCGCACACGTCATAGCAGATAAGAGGCTGCTCTGCTTCCGGTGGAGGGTGTTCGAGTTTCTTGGGAGGGAGGGAACAGGGTCTCCAGAGTGGACGCTCCCTGGCCGGCCCACGAGCAGCCACAAAGTGCCACACAGGACAGCTGAAATGTGACATCCAAAAACAAACAGTGCATACGAACCACCACTGTCAACTCCCACTCCATGCAAAATCCTCCCTTGGGCTGGCCCCACCATGATCAAACACGACATCTCGACTGAGCATGTGAGCGCCGAAAATTCACAGCTCGCCGACAGCAGAGAAGCGGCCAGCTCCCAATGTCCTCACCAGAAGGCACCGGTTCTAAATCCGGCCCCCCACATGATCTTGGGCAGAAAAGTTAACCGGTGAGGATATCAACTTCCTCACCTGCAAAAGCAGGGAGTGCTGGCGAACAGGCTCATCCCTGAATACCAGTCACAATGTTAAACGTGTATGTCCAAAAAACGTTAGAGGGCCTTTCCCCTCCAACATGACAAATTTTTGGCCTCCTGGACACCTCTGCAAGTATGAGTGTGTGCCCACGTGTACAACTACATTTGATGCATGTATTGGACACTGTGTCCAACAGTGCCCAGCAGTACATCATCCCATTACTCTGTTGGTAGTGTGGGACTAGATACCACCATTTCCGGTACCAGTAGTGCTTCACGGCAAAGACAACGATTGGCCTGCCACCAAGAGGCATGTCTGCTGGCCACTGCCTGCACACACCTCTGATCTGCTGCCTGCTCTCACCCCTCTGCAGCTGGGCCAATGACCAGCTGAGCCATCTCACCCGTCTCCCCAGAGTCCCCTGCCTCACAATGCCATGGTGGGCGTCCAAATGACCCGCGTGAAGCGCCCCGAGCTGCCACTGGAGAGCCTCGGGTCTGCAAACCCCTGCCCCACACCTTTCAGAGAGAGATGCTGTCAAGTGGTCCTGCCCGTCAAAAGAGTGTGTACCACGACATGCGCGACCCTGGAGCACAGTTCAAGCCAATTCGATTGGTAAACTCTCAGCTGCGCCCGGCAGGGCGCACCAGCGACATAATGCGCTCAGCTTCCATTCCTACGGCGGTTTGACGCTGTACAGGTGTGACTACTGGGCACAACCGTCTCCCCTTTCAGCGCTGGACATCTATTACCGATTAGTTTAAAAGTAAAGACATAAAAGGAGCGGGGAAAACAAACAACCAGAACGCCCTGGCCACCCTGAAACACAGCCCGCACACCTTGACACTCAGCGTGCGAAGAGGACTTAGCGGCTTGATCGCCTCGGGCATAGAATCCCCACAACAGGGTGGCCTCCGCCACAGACCTATCACGCTTTGGCTCCAACACGTTCCCCGTGGAGCCCCTGCAAATGGACCGCAACACACGGACATTATGTAGAAAGTAGAAAATTACCTCGATCTATATACCTCAAATACAATGACACATACGTCAAAATAGCTTAAATATGTCGCGTTCCTTGTTTGGAAATGTTTCCTGCATTGTCCAAAGCAGTTACGAATGGCAATACGGTTCTATGCTAGATGACCAGTTCGTTGAGATTAACAAAACCTTAACTAACGAAGGCCCCGTGAACGCCCAAAACCCTGTGCTCTCACGAAGCATGTGGTGCCCAAACAGACAACTACTACACCTGAAACCGGCTCCAGTCCCCCGCTGCAACACCAAGACAATGATCGACATTTCCTTCGCGGTAAAACATTGAAAAGTTAGGCATAACTTAATTAAATTTAACACATTTCCTTATATAGGCTCGCATGTGTTCGAACTAAAGACCTGCAGGTCACTAAGCAAGGCGCTCTGCCTACCAAACAAAGCTGGCAAAGGACATTTATTTGTGGATACTCCCCTGCTCGAACCTGCTTCTCGAACGCCAAAGTCCGGAGCTCTGGCCGTCACACTCATCACAAATGACGACAAAATTTGCAATTAGCCACGCGGAGCGAGAAAGGCCAGAAACGTTTTCCCTGCGTCGAGAAACGGAACCGCAAGAGCGACCAAGAAAGTGAAGGTCCCTCAATCGCTGACCCACGGGACCCGCCTGGGCAATTACGCCAGTCCCCCAACCGCAACAACCAGAGGGGGTACACGGCATCCCCGCACACCACCCTCTTACTCTAGGAGACCAGCCCGAGGGGCGAGCCAACCACGCAGACACGCCCCTCCTCAACACAAGTCAGGAACCGGTGCAGTCCAAGTCCCCGGGCCGAGCAAGAGCACCACTGACATGAAAGCTCCCACTCGGGGCATTGCCCGGAAGGCAACCCCCACGGGACCCATCCCCCCAGCGATGCACAAGCTAAACAAATATGAAATGGGGGGGGAGGCGCCTCCGCCGCTTTAAGGCTTAGGGATACCTTCCCCAACGCAAAAACCAGCCAAACCTAGGCCGCTTTTTTTTTCTTTTTTTTTTTGCTGAAGACAGCGCCACCCCCGCATGTCCGAGACCGAGCACGCGGCTCGCCCCCAGGCTTGACTGGGGAGGGTACAAATTATACCAAGGCAGTCCAACAACCCTTGCATGGGCGGCAGATGGGTCCAAGTGGGGGAACAATGATGCACTGCTAGGGCCTCGAGAAACCACCCCGGAGGGGTCCACACGCACAGCTCAACTTTTTTTTTTTTTTTGTTCTTAAATATATATGTATATATATATGTAAACTGCCACCGCGTGGCTTGATTCTTCCTTTCTGCACTCCTACACATCATTTCTATTAATAAACTTACCATTCTAACATGGCACTGTGGGAACTGTGAATTACAGGGGGGCAAAATGGCGCCGGGGCACCCCAATGCAAGCTTGCGTGGGACCCCATTGCAAGCTTGCATGTATTACAAGGCTTGCGCTTGCCACGGTGACCATATCGGCTTTTATTTAATGGATAACAGCTGCCGCTCACGCTAATCACACTAGCCGCTTACTTGTTGTACCAAAAGCCCCGCAGCCTCTGCCGTGCGCTCCGCACAAGCACTTTCCCAAATGGACATCCGCCCTTTGGAAGCCGGCTAACGAAAACAAGCCTTGGCCAATAGCTAAAACGAGCAAGACCAGAGCGCGGAGCAGGGAAGACCAGAAATGTTTCCAATGCGCTGAAAACGAAACCGTAAGACTGACCAGAAAGTGCAGCAAGGCCCCTCACTCGATGACCAGCGGGAAACAACTGGGCAATTGTGCCACTCCCGCCAACTGTGACAAACCGAATGTGGGGCATACGGTGTCCTTGAAAAACCACCTTATGTATTCTAGGAGGTGGACGCGAGGGTGAAACAATTCCCACCACCACGCCCATCTGCCACAGAAGTCGGGACCCGGTGCGGTTCAGGCCACCCGGACTGGGCCCGTGTTCCACCGACGGCAAACAATCTCCGGCCCAAACGACACGACGGGAGGGAGGGGTGCAAGGGGCATCCGGCCCCAAAGATCGCGCCGCAACCAGTCCGCTCCCCCCCTCACCCCTGGGTTCCTATTTTAAGAAAGGGGGGGGGGAGGCTACGCCGGCTACCACGCAATCCCTTTTCCATTCCCGCCCGACTAGGCCCCAGGTATTAGCAATGCCAGGGAGGGGGCTTCGCGACACTGCTGCCCCCCCGCAGCGTGGCCAGTCGATAGGTGCAATCCCAAATGAGGGGGAGCCTCGCGAGTCTGCAGCTCTTCTCTCCCCCCCCCGACGATGGTAGGCCTACACCGGATCAGCCCTGACCAGGCAACCCGGTTAGCAGTGGAGAGGGGGGCGGATCTTGCCCTCCCCAGCGAACCTTCGGCTCAAACGGGCCGGAGCTCTGGACCCGACTCCGCTTCAACATTAACGGCAGAGGGGATCCTGGTTACCTTGCCCACGACCCGGCAAGGGCCCGCTGCTCCAATATGCCCCGGGAGCTGACATACACCCCCCCCCCCCAAGACGGACTGCAGCCACGGAGATGACTGGGCTCCGCAGCTCTGCCTAAGCAGCGGTACCCCACCTGACAACGCTCGCGATACCCGCAGAGACCCCGCAACCGCCGATGCCAGCCCCACCGCTGGGGGCAAGGTAAGCACCCCCTCAGTGCTAAGATCGGCAGCTGAGGCCGAGAGGCTGCATCCTCTCCCCACAGCCATAATGACCGGACTAGGAATGCCGGCGCTGGTCCAACCGCGCATACACGGTGCAGGGACCCACGCCTCACGGCAATGCCACGCCAGCTCAACGCATGGCAGCTGCAGCCGACCCGCAGTTGAGAGTCTACCACTTGGGCCCGCGGCTAGGTGCCTCGAAATGCAGCGCTACACACACAATTGCAAACACAGCAACAGCCTCAAGCCACATTCGAACCGCTGTACCTAGAGGCGACAGGCTCGTGACGAGTGCTCCTCTGCACTGCTCTGTTTGTCGCCGTGTCCGGGCGCGCGAAAGAGGACGACAAGATGGTGGGGGGAGGCCTATATACCCCTCCCCCTGTCCTCGCGCCCCGGAAGTGATGCTCGCCTAGCGCGCTGCGACAAGGCTTGGGGGACTCCTCCCTGAGTCCCTGCCCCTACGGGGGTGTGGGGTGCCCAGCTGGTACTAGAGGGCTGCCCTCTTTAGTGGCCCCCTGCGGGGGCCTCGGACAGCCGCCTTCTACTCACTGTATAGAATGCACTGAAATTATTTTCGGAGGCGTTTGCTGTTGCTCTGTGGTCTCTGGGGGTTATTGACTTTCCATCAGGTACAAGACAAACAAACATATGATCACGACCTTCCTGCACTGGTATGATTAAATGGGCCTCTGGGCACTGGTCTTGTTGGCCTTTCTAACAGCCTTTTTTGCAAAACAACTTGCTTGATCGGTCAGCTGCATGGATATGGGGAGGAACATCTCAAGAATGAGTCGCCTTAGCTCTTTCCTTTCTTACAGTACGCTTGTCACTCTTCAGTTCTCTTCATTTAACTCTTTTTTAAAGATTCCTTTTAGTTAGTACTTTACTGTGTGTGATGCAGGCAGAAATGGTGAGTTCGCCAAATTAATCTCATACCACTAAATTAATAGCACTTATTGCAACACTTGATGATAGGTGGAGTTCCCTTAGGATGTTGTATGGTGAGCATAGTTGTCATAGGAAGGTGCCAGTGAGGTTTCATGCTATATCTTATCTCTCCTGTCCACTTATGGGCCTGATTAGGTGTTTGTCCAGAAATCGAGGGGTGTGTGTGTGTGTGGGTGGGTCAATGTACACTGTTTTCAAACCGGGGGCTGTCTTCACTCTCTGTTTATTTCTATTTTTATTTCCTCCAATTTATAATAGTTGTTCATTGACATTTTACTGTTTAAGTTGTAAAATGCTGCTATCTCTAAACAATCTATCTATCTATCTATCTGTCTGTCTGTCTGTCTGTCTGTCTGTCTGTCTCTCTCTCTGTCTCTCTATCTATCTTTGACTAAGAACTCAGTCTCACGAGCTGACCAAGAATCTGCAACTAAAACATACAGGGCCTGATTTACAAAGGCAAACTTGCACTTTTGTGCATGTTTACAATTGTTTCCTATTCATTAAGAGGAGTAGTATCTTTACGAGTGCGGAGTCTCCACATATACAAAAATAGGACTGTCCTATCTTTTTATGTGCGGAGACTCCGCTCTTTGACGGCACTACTCGTAAATTCCTTTGAATAGCAAACAATCATAAACTTGCACAAAATTGTAAGTTTACCTCTGTGAATCAGGCTTTAAGTTAATAAGGTTCCAACAGGTAAAGCATGACATATGGGAAAAAATGAATTACCAATGGGCTGCCTCTTGTCAGTGATTCAAGGATCCTTGGGCTCTCTGACTTGTTCTGCAATCTGTTGCTTCCCAGCTCGGCTTGCGCCATGCAAATACTACTACATGCACCTATGTGTACATACACTGTAAAGCCTCCTTGAACAAGTTGTGAATATTGCCATGATATACCTGCCGCATTAGTTTGCTGATTTTGGAGAGTTTTTCACCACTCCAAGCCAAAATGAATATGAATCCGTAAGGATGCAGGACCATCTAAGGGGGAGTCTGACAATACCCCATACAAAACAGGTGTGTGATAAATGTGCAATGTACATCTTACTATGACCTAACAGCTAACAGAGTCCCACCCGGGGCTTAATTTGAAAAAATAAGCACTGGAATCCAAAGATTTTCTGAGGAGTGCACTGTCAGTGGTGGAGAAAGCTGGGGTTTGCAAATAGCAAGGCTGCCTAGTCTGGATTCCATCTCATGCCTCTTCCTTCCATTACCCTAAACTTATGTCTCTTTATCTTGACAGTCTCGGGCTGTTTTTCACCTCTGCTTTCCCCCTTTGTCACTGTTTTCCTGTTTCCCTGTCTTCCTATTCCTCCTTCTTTCTCCCTTTGAAGCCTTTCTCTGGGTCAAACTGTCAAGATGAAAAATAAGTCCAGGTCCTCAAAAATCTGTGCTCGTGCCCATCACCTACACCATCTGGCATGAATTTGGCACTAGTTTCACGCTCAGAGAAAGGTGTCATTACGGAGGAAAAAGTTATTGAGTGATAAATAGCGTTTTCCGGTTTCATTTATACATTTCTCCGCCTCGTTGCCTTGACTGGGAGCCATCTCTGATAATACTAGCGCAGAGGAACGGAAGCTGCAAAGGCCCACTGCCGTGGGTGTGTAACTACATCCAGGGTTGGATTGGGATTAAAAATCATCCCGGCACGCTAAAAAAAGTGCCCCACATTTGCATATTGTCTTTCCGCAAAACACTGCTTGGGCGAACGTTTATAATAAAAAGGTGGGGGTGCGGGGGGGGGGGGAATGCACGGATTAGTTTACTGGTGAAACACACCTGAAAACAAGTGAGCCCACTTCTGCTCAGGCCCCCTGGCCCCTGCCCCCGCTCAATATGCATACATTAATGGGCCGGCCCAGCGAGAGAAAGGGAGTGACACCTCTGCCGGTTGATAAAAGGGAGGTAATGGACGCCCATCTGCCCCCAGAAAGGCCACTCAGGCACCCACTGGGCCACTGGCAGTATCCGAACAATGCAGAAACCGCCCAAATCGGCCCCCCCAGACTGCTCAAAAAAGCAGCCCACAGCTGGAACTGGACACCGGCCCCTCGGGCATTGCCCGAGTGCCCGCGTTACCAATCCGACCCTGGGTATATCAAACCTTTACAATTGTATCAAGGAGATGTTTTCGAGAGAACACAAATTCTGAAGAGTGGCCTAGTGAAACAAGGGAAAAAGAGGCATCACGCCATCGATTCCTGGGTCCGCCATATTCCCGTCAGTACCTGTGACGCACACCTCCAAAGCAACACTCTCGACGGACAGTGCATTACTCGAACCGAGAATATTAATTTGCAGCTATTACAGTCTACTTTTTGACATTTAACAATATGGGGCTGCCTCGCAGCATTCACATCTACCCTCTGACTGAACTGCCCATGCGCCAGAGATCATTTCATGTTCCTTGCAGGAACAATCTTGGATCGCTTCATGCTATAAAAACAAAATGCCACATTGTTATTTTCATACCACTGCTGGCAAGTTGGCATTTATCGATAAAAGCTTTCGTGGGCTCGACAGCTTTTCATTCCTGGTAAATCTGTTTTTTTCAGAGATCTCTCCACAGAATTTATGAAAACACTACCTTAAATACGACGTTTGAACAGGAGGTTATTTACTACAGCTACCATGGGTTGAGGGTAAGGACTGCCATAAAAGCACTCAAGGAGGAATGAGGAAGGTGACGAAGATCAAAAACAGATGAAGGTGACGTATTTCTGCAAAAGCACAAGGGATGCGTAAAAGGTTTGTTTCTGATTCATCTTACGCCAGGCGTCTTGTTCTGAGCCCGAAGCCGCAGGGGCCACAGAGCTTCAAAAGTGAGCATTTTAGGTGGCCCTACGACCTGGGGCTCCTGGTACGATGTATGTAGACTTCATTAAGCCTTTTTGACACTGTGGGAAGACGTGGACGAGCAACTAAGGCAAAGCCCAAAGAAAGTGGTGTAGGACAAGTCTATGCACTGGAAAACATAGGGCCTCATTTACCGGCACTTTTGTGCCGCCAGAACGTCGCTTTTTTGACATTCCGGTGGCGCAATGTGCCACTGGCATATTTATAAGGCCACGTAACACCACGTTACGTGGCTTTTCATGGCCCTATAAATATGTGCAGAAAACTGCGTGAAAAGGGTGTTCCACGGGTATTGCTGTGTGTGTTTCCAGAAACATCCATGGCTTTTTGACACTGCCCCAGATTTACAAGAAAGCGTAAGTCTGAGGCAGCGCCAAAAACGTACGCCTCCCCAGGGGAGACGTAAGTGAGGCAGAACGAGGAGAAATGTCCTTATTTCTCCTCGTTTTTTCCTCTTTCTATGTGTGCTGCATTCTACAGCACACATAGAAAGAGGAAAAAAACTCTTGTGATTGTTTTTGTGCAGGAAGGTTTCCCTTCCTGCACAAAAACAATCATCGCCGCAATGTAGGCACCCTTGCACCATGGTGCAAAGGTGCCTGCGTTGGCGCACGGCAGCCCATTGGGCGCCAGTGCAGGGTAAAAGGACAGGCATGCGTGTATCTAATAGATACAGCGCATTCCTGCCCTTTTCTTTAGCCTTAGTGCAGCACAGCAGCAAGGCATGCTGCCCTATGGCAAAAAAAACATAAATGAGGCCCATAATATTCACAACTGCAACAAGGACATTAATGTACAGCCAGAGTGGTGTTTACACTACATTTTAATATTAACTCACAAATATGTAAAAATATTTATAGTATAAAAAGTAATTTCTATGAGAAAAAGTTCACAACACAATTCATATGAAACAGTGATGTAACACAATATACTAGTAAACCCAGAGCCCTGGTTATGCACATGATATTATATTCACAATCACTAAATGATTGTTGCGATGATGCAGCAACAAAAGCACGATTGAAAGGTTTAAAATGTTTTCAAACAAAGGATCCTGATCACTACCTGACCACGATCAGTACGATAAATGAAAGAACCACAATGCACCAGTCACAATGGAGTTACTTTGTTACAAACTGTTAACACTCAGGGCTGGACTCATGAAATGGAACTTATACTTTTGAGTCAGCCTACAGTCTTGAATAATTTTACTAATTTTTATTATCACAATCTGCACTTTTGTAATAACTTACACTTTTGTAGTAACACCTTTTGTAGTAACTTATATATGTGTTACTTACACTTTTGTAGTAACATTTACCCTAATTCTCAAAGGAATGCTTACACTGTATTGTAAGTTTACTAATCAGGCCCTTACACTTGTGTAGTAACTTATCCATTTGTAGTAAGTCCAGCACTGCACATGGCCAACCACTGATATTACAACACCCTCCCAGAGGAAATAATGGTGATAAGGAAACTTACAAAATACCCATAGTAAATAATGTTAAATTAAATTAGATTAGTTAAAAATATAAGTATAAATTAATGCTAGTAAAATATATAAAAATAGACATTCTTTATTATTTACTTATAAAATATTGAATATCCTATGTTTAATTTAAAACATAAAGTAACATTACATCTTATAAAAAGTAATTCCATTCATTTTAATTAATTCTGTACATCATTTTTATTTATTATTAATGCACATTGAAAAACAATTTCTTTGGATGGGAATTTATTTTTAATTTAAACTTCAGAAAAATAATTGTAATTTTATTTAACAAATTTCTATCAATTAAAGTTTTCATTCAAAATTAATTTAATAATGCTTTAGCACTTTTGCTATTTTGTCTACATTTAAAGTAAATATATAAAATGTATTTACATGAATATTTAACATAAACATATTTGTAATATTTATATACAAATTAAATAAATGTTTTCAGTTTTCCCTGTACTTTACCAAAGGGAGGCTCCGCAGTCAGGGCCGATATCTCTGCATAGTAAAGTATATGGAAAATTAAAAAAAATATATTGTTTGCAATCTCCAGACAGGAGCAGCCACAAGAAGCAAAGCAATGAAGCTTGCAGTAGCATCAAAGTGCTAAACGTAATGGTAACTTATGCAAGAGGATGTGCGATATTTGTGTAGGAAAGTACTAAAACAACTCTCCAGTAAGGGACTTCTTTAGTGGGAAAATATAGGGAGTGTGAGAAAATGGATTACTAGTTGGGTTGGATGGTAATCCATCAGAAGTAATAATGTCACTATTCTTGTTAGTTCCAGTAAAGGTTTCAGTAATTTAGACCCGAGCTCAACCCCTGGTAGCTATGACAAAGAGCAGAACAGGCTTAACTTAAGAAAATGTCTAAAGGATTTAAAAGTACCAAAACAGTTAAAAAGTCTAAAACAGAACATAATAAAAATCCCACTCCAATTTATGAAAATAAAGAATGATTTAGGTCTGATTCAGGCCAACAGCAGACCCTAACATCCTCGGCAGCTACAGACCCATGTTGCTCCCGCTTTTTCCAGCTAAAGTCATTGAGAAAGTCATCAATACCCAACTCGCAGACCACCTAGAACTTCATCAACTCCTAGACAGCTCTCAATCAGGCTTTTGCACCAACAACAGCAGAGAGACAGCCCTCATTATGGCCACCGATGACATCAGAAGCACCCTCGACCGAGGCGAAACGACCACACTCATCCTCCTCGACCTCTCCGCAGCTTTCGATACGGTCTCTTGCAAGTCACTAATCAGAAAGCTTCAGCACTTGGGTATCTGCTGACCGGCTCTCAAGTGGGCATTCTCCTTCTACACCGACAGAATTCAATGAGGTAGACTTTCCCCCTACACCTCAGAACCCAAGATCCCTCAAGGATCGCTGCTCAGCCCAATACTCTTCAGCGTCTACATGAGGCCCATCGCGATCATCATCAGAGCTCACAGCATCAACATATTATGCTACACCGATGACACACAGCTCATTCTCTCCCTTACCGACTCAACCAGCACCGCTAAAGCAAACTTTGTGAATTGCATGAGCAACGTCACTGCTCGTATGAAAAACAACTTCCTCCAGTTCAACATAGACAAACCCAAGCTTCCATTAGGCAGTAACATTTTATCATGAAGTTTAAGAGAGTTTTTGAAGGAAATAACAGCAACAGGGACCAAGAAGGTTTGCTACCTTCTCGGATTCCTCTTTCGGCAGTGGTTCTGAGAGCGACTCTGATAGACCCTCCAGCAGTCGCCCCACTGGCCAGACACCAAGACATCAAGAGACACAGTCTTTTTTAGGGGACACCACATGGGGACCCACCAGAGGAAGAGGCCAGGACCCAAACTGGGACAGACAAAGGGGATGGAATCGGGGAGAAAGCAACCGGGGCAACAATCAGAGAGGCAACTCCCGTGTCCGTTTCTATCCTCAAGAGAATCATGTCGAGATACAGACTCGTCGACAAACCTACCGTTGGTGAAATCAATGGAAAATAGGCAAAGAAATAGTGTGGATCGTCACACTAATGATAACACAGGAGTTGACAACAATATTACTTTGCCTGAGATTAGACATGATTCAATAGAAGTAGTATTAGAACGACACACTAACTTTTCACCAAGTTCTTCACTTCTCGAAGGAAGTGGCATTCCAGACACCATAGACAGTGTGAGTAACAGAACATCAGTTGAGACAGTACAAGAAACAATTGAAACAGACATAAATATCTCTGATCCTAGTATTATAACATTAGGTGAGACTACACAGCAAGCAATTGAAATAGATACTAATACTGTCCATCCTCAAATTGATAGGACACACGACCCTAATGATCCTATATTAAACCTCTCAGACTACACATTGACCCATGCTGAAAAACAGATTCTCTCTAAAGGTTTAGCCTTTGTCCCTACAAAATCACCTGATTCATTCAATCCTAATTGGAACTTCAACAATTTTTCAGGAAGATCAGTCTGAAATATTACTTTGCCCAAAGAGACTATATGCCTCCCCCCTCTGCTGCAACTCCATTGAAGCCCCCATCCACCTTTACACCCCCGCATATCTAATGAGTCAAAAAATCATAGCTTATGAACAGATTGTTCTCAAAGAAACGATGGATACTCTTGAAAAACGCAAATACATCAAAAACAATACAAGCTTAGAAGAAAAACAAGCTCTTGAGTCTCTCAAACGCAACAGCAGCATCGCCATTAAAGCGGCGGATTACGGTGGTTCAGTGGTGATACAAAATACCAATGATTACGTCAAAGAGATTTTGCTACAACTAAGTGATCGAAACAGCTATCAACCCACTCCTAAGGACCCCACAGCTGAGATCAGGGAGCTGATTCAAGATCTTACGAAAAAAGGACTAACAGAGGGTTACCTGAGCCAGCCGGAATATGATTTCCTGAATAAAAAGAATCCCAGGATCCCTACCATTTATACCTTGCCCAAGGTACATAAAAACTTGGAGACACCACCGGGAAGACCCATTGTTTCGGGGTGTGCATCGATCCTGGAACCACTTAATCAATATATTGATAATTTTCTCAGACCTTGGGTCGAACAGACTAAGTCGTATTTAAGAGACACGATGCATATGATCCAAGTCGTGGATCAATCAATCAATCAATCAGGGAATTGTAAGCACGCTACTCACCCGTGAGGGTCTCAAGGCGCTGAGGGGGGGGGGGTCCGCAGATCTGTTTAGCTGAAGTGCCAGGTCTTGAGGGTCTTCCTGAAGGTGTTCAGGGAGGGGGCGCATCTGATGTCTGCCGGTAGCTCGTTCCAGGTCTTGGCTGCAATGTGAGAGAAGGATCTTCCGCCTGCTCTGTGGATGTGCGGGGTTTCGGCCAGTGCGAGGTTGGAAGATCGGAGGTTTCTTTTGGGTACGTGGAAGTTGATTCTGTCGTTGAGGTATTTGGGTCCGTTGTTCTGTAGGCAGTGGAGACTTCGTAGGTGTTGGCTGATGTGTTCGTGTCGGGGGATGCCGAGGACGAGTCTGGCGGCGGTGTTCTGCATTGTCTGGAGTTTGCAGAGTAGGGACTTGTTGATGCCGGCGTAGAGTGCGTTTCCATAGTCCAGTCTGCTGGTGATGAGTGCGTGGGTGACTGTCTTCCTTGACTCAGGGGGGATCCACTTGAAGGTCTTGCGGAGGGTGTTGAAGCAGCTGGAGGTGACGGTGTTGACCTGTCGGTTCATGGTGAGTGATGAGTCGAGTACGATGCCGAGGTTCTTGGCGTGGTCTGAGGGGGTAGGTGGGCTTCCGAGGGCGGTCGGCCACCAGGTGCTGTCCCATGCAGAAGGGGTGGTACCGAGGACGAGGAATTCTGTCTTCTCGGCGTTGAGCTTCAGGCAGCTGTTGATCATCCAGACTGCGACGTCTTGCATTCCTTTCTGGAAGTTGAGTTTGGCAGTGGTGGGGTCTTTGGTGAGGGAGAGGATGAGCTGGGTGTCGTCGGCGTAGGATACGATGTTGAGGCCGTGTTGTCGGACGATGGCTGCGAGGGGGGCCATGTAGATGTTGAAGAGGGTGGGGCTCAGTGATGAACCCTGTGGGACTCTGCAGGTGATTTTCGTGGGGTCGGAGAGGAAGGGTGGGAGTCTGATCCTTTGGCTTCTTCCGGTGAGGAATGAACAGATCCAGACCAGGGCTGTTCCTTGTATGCCTGCGTCGTGTAGTCTGGCGACTAGTGTGCGGTGGGAGACGGTGTTGAAGGCCGCTGATAGGTCGAGTAGGATGAGGGCTGCGGAGTGGCCTTGGTCCAGGAGGGTGCGGATGTCGTCTGTGGCGGCGAGTAGGGCGGTCTCTGTGCTGTGGTTGCTTCGGAATCCGGATTGGGACGGGTCGAGGACGGCGTTCTCTTCAATGAATCGTGTCAGTTTCCTGTTGACTGTTTTCTCTGCAACTTTGCCTGCAAAGGGGAGGAGCAAGATGGGCCGATAGTTCTTGAGGTCGGTGGGGTCAGCTGTGGACTTCTTGAGCAGGGGTCTGACTTCTGCGTGCTTCCAGTCGTCTGGGAAGGTGCCTGTTTTGAAGGTGGTGTTGATGGTGCGTTGTAGTTCGGGTGCCATGGCGGCTGTGGCTCTGTGGTAGATGTGAGGGGGGCAGGGGTCGGTGGGAGACCCCAAGTGGATGCTTTTCATGGTCGAGGCGGTGTCTTCGGCTGTGATCGGTGTCCAGTTGGAGATGGTGGGCTGGCTGGTGTTTCTGAGAGCGGGGGGCCATCTGTGGTGCCTGGTGGATGGTCGATGTAGTTGTCGTAGAGGTTTTTGATCTTGAGGTGGAAATAGGTTCCAAGCTTGTCGCAGAGGTCTTGAGATGGGGTGATGTCTGTGGCTTCGCTGCGTGGGTTGGTGAATTCTTGAATGACACTGAAAAGTTCCTTGGAGTTGGTGGAGTTGGCCAGGATTTTGTTGTGGATGAAGTTCCTCGTGGTGGCTCTGATCTGGTTGTGGTAGTCCATCATGGCGTCCTTGTAGGTGGTGTGGTTTTCGGTTGTCTTGGTGTTTCTCCAGTTCTTCTCCAGGCAGGTGCGTCTGGCTTCTTGGAGAGCGGTGGTGAACCAGGCGGCTTTCCTGGGGCGTTGTCTGTCGGGGTTGCGTAGCGGGGCGAGCTCGTCTGCGCAGTTGGAGATCCAGGTGTGGAGTTCTCTGGCTGCGTCATTTGCGTCGGGTGCCCAGGTGTAGTTGTCTTGGGTGAGGGTGGAGTTAAGTTGCTCATCAGTAACCTTGCTCCAGTTCCTTCGAGGTGGGCGTGGGGCTGGTTTGGGTGCCTTGGGTTTGTTGATGGCGAAGTGTACGCAGTGGTGGTCGGTCCATGGCGGCTGCGTTGTGTGGCTGAATTGGACGCTGTTTCCTGCTGCGAAGATGGGGTCGAGGGTGTGTCCTGCTCTGTGGGTCGGTGTGTTGACGAGTTGTTTAAGTCCGATGCTGGCGAGGTTGTCACGAAGGATAGTGGAGTTGGGGTCACTGGGGTTGTCGAGGTGGAAGTTCAGGTCTCCAATGAGTATGTAGTTTGTTGAGGCGATGGCGTGGGGTGCGATGAAGTCGGCGATGATGGTGGCTTAGGGTGTTCGGGGGCCGGGAGGTCTGTAGATGAGGGTTCCTCAGAGTGTGGCTTTGGGGGTGGTCTGGATCTGGAAGTGCAGGTGTTCAGCGGAGGGGAAGGTTTCGCTGGAGGTGGTGAGGCGGAGGGTGCTCTTGTGGGTGATGGCGAGGCCCCCTCCTGGGTGGTTGGGGCGGTCTTTCCTCTGGATATTGTATCCGTCTGGGATGGCGGTGCTGATGTCGGGGGCGGAGGATGCGTTGGTCCAGGTCTCTGTGAAGAAGGCGATGTCGGGCGAGAGAGAGTCGAGTAGGTTCCAGATTTCCATGGCGTGTTTGTGTACGGAGCGTACGTTGAGGAGGATGCATTTTAGGGTGTCGCCGTGCTGGCGTCAGCGGTGTTGGAGGCCGGGGTGGCGGTGAGGGTCTGGCGGCAGTGGAGGCAGGAGAACTGGCCGTGGGTCGTGTCCGGCGAGGCCTGTTGGCATTCTCTAAGTCTTCCAGGGTTGAGTGCGAGGAGGGTGGTGGTGTCATAGCGATGGGTAGTGGAAGGTCCAGGATTCCTGGCGCTGGCCGCGGTCGGGTCACGGACGTGCGCAGACGGGCTTGCCTTTGACGCGCCTGCTGCGCGCGTCCGCTGTGCGACCGCGCAGCGGCCGCCATTAAGTAGGGGAGGTGGGAGGAGAGGCTGGGAGCAGGGGAATTCCGGGGGGGAATTCCGGGGTGGAGGGGCCGCAGGGGCAGCAGCGGCGAAAAGCAAAAGGAACAGGCAGGCACGAGAAAATAAAAACAGTGGTGGAATTAGAGCAAGACACAGATGGGCACAATAACAGTGGCACAACAGGGAAAAATTAAGAAAGAAAAAAAAATGGCTGAGAAAGGTTACGGTGGTTGCAGGCAGTCTGGTCCCAGTTGGAGCGGGCAGCAGGCGCAGGAGGTCGGGGTCTGGAGGCAAGAGACGGCACAGCGGAGCTGCGGGGAGAGAGTGGACCTAGACCGAGGGTCAGAGGTCTTACTCGCACTCCCCCGCAGCGGCCACGATTAAGTAGGGGAAGTGGGAGGGAGGAGAGGCTGGGAGGCGGGAGCGGGGGAATTCCTTGGGGGAATTCCAGGGGGGAATTCCGGGGGGGGAGGGGCCGCAGGGGCAGCAGCAGCGAAAGGTGAAAGGAACAGGCAGGCACGAGAAAATAAAAACAAAGATAGCAAAGATAACCAACCTTTTGACCCCTCGGCTCAAATCTTGGTGACGCTTGATGTTTCTTCACTGTACACAAGCATTCCACAGCACAAAGCCTTGGAAGTTACTAGAACAGTCTTGGACAGACGCCCTACACCACACTGGGTTCCCACAGACTTCTTGATATCACTTCTAGAAATAGCTATGACAAAAAACTATTTTGTCTTTCAAAACCAGCATTATTTGCAGTGCAAAGGCGTCGCGATGGGAGCAGGATTCGCTCCCAGCCTAGCTAATCTTTATATGGATGCCTACGAAAACGAGTTCCTCTACAGTCTGGACAACCCCCACATAGATAATATCGATATGTGGAAAAGATATATTGACAATATGTTTATGATCTGGTCGGGCACTGAAACATCATTGAGTGAATTTTTTGAATGGCTGAATGGGAGATCTATGGATATTCAATTTACCATGGCATTCAACAAAGAATCGATTAATTTTCTTGATCTCACAATACAGACTGACCAAGGTTTGATCTTCACTAATCTATATAGAAAGCCAACAGAGCGGAACACCTGGCTCAAATATGATTCAAACCACCCGAGGAGCCTCCGGGACAATTTGCCTTATGGACAATTTTTGCAGCTACGTCGCAATTGTTCTCTCAGATCCGATTATTTCAAGGAGTCTGATATACTTATCCAACGCCTTAAAGAGAGGGGATATCCCATTGGCCTATTGAAACGTGCCAAGAAAAGAGCTTGGTATTGCCCGCGAGAATCATTACTGGAGGTCAAGCAGAAAGAGCCCGAAAATGACAAGATAGTATGTGTAACCACATACAACCCCAAAAGTCACAAAATCAAAAGGATAATTAAAAAGTATTGGAATCTCGTATCAACAGAAATAGGCATCACTGAAGATCCCATATTTGCCTTTAAACGTGGAAAGAATGTGAAAGATTCTGTAGTAAGCGCTTACCTGGAAACCCCCAGTCCACCGGATATAAGGACACAATTGAACTTACCTCCACTGATCGGCCACCATAGATGTGGTCACTGCAAGGCCTGCCCCTTAACACTAGTAGGAAATAGTTTTTCGCACGCCAACCTCACTTATGCATTGCCATATTACACCAATTGCAATAGCAGTAATGTAATTTACGTTATTAAATGCCCCTGCAATAAACTATATGTGGGCCAAACCACCCAAAAAATCAAGTGTAGGATCCTACAACACATCAGCAGAATCAGATGTCGAGTTCAAGGGGCACCCTTAGTTGAACACTTTGTCAACCTAGACCATCATCCAGAGAGCCTCAAGTGGATGGTAATGGAGAAAGTACGCCTGCATCCCAGAGGTGGCAATCTGGCATCCTCACTTAATTTCAAAGAGTGCAAGCGGATCCATTCTCTTAAAACAGTCATTTCGGGATTGAACGAGATGGAGGAAACTTATAAACAAATGAGTCAACTAAACAATAGATAATAGCAAGTCCACACTATTGATAGCACACTGACTGTCGCCCTACATTGGTTTAATGATACAGTTCTGAGTTTCACCTTTTCAGACAACTAATGTATTGATAGACACTCTCACTTTGTCAACTATGTGAAACGTAAACACTACAAGTGTATGCTTGATATTGTTTAGTCACTTATCTCCATTTGTCCACTTTCCGCTTAAACTGTGATAACATCAAGCTCTTTCAATGCCAAATTGTATGTATATGCTTGTAACCCTCCATGTTACTGCAGGGCAACTTTGGGCCTGTGACACGAGGCCTTTTTTTTAATTTTTTTTATTTTATTTTAAAAATGTAACAACCTTTTTACAAGCTGGCCCACATAATATGCAACCGTATGTTTTCACACTTTAGGAATTGGCAACCAATGTTCCTCTTTGAAATGTGCCATATGTAAATACCAAATTGGATGTATAAGTATATGTCTGCATTTATCGATTGAGCGTCTCGTTAGCAATATACATGACGGGAAACGACCTTTACCACTACTCTTTAACAACGAGGGGCCTGAACCACGATCCCTCAACCACTACTGCATTTACAACTACCTAGTCTAAACAACGACCTGTCTAAACAACGACCTGTCTAAACAACGACCTGCATGAAGAGATTATTTGTTTCTTTTGTTATAGTAAGTTGTCTGTCTGATTTGTTTTTTTCATGGAGTGTAACATTTTGTAAAAATAATTAACTGTTTTACATTTTCTAAGTTTATTTATGCAATCTTACTAATTAATGTATGTTGTTTAAATTTACCTTCTGAGACCAGTAGATGGCACTCTTGGATTGTTTATGACTGATATAAATATATATATATATATATATATATATATATATATATATATATATATATATATATATATATATATATATATATTATCTACTGGCGGTCGCCAGTAGATAGTTATAGTTACAACCTATTATCCATAGGAAATCCGCGACATTCTATTTGAAATAACTCTCTTGCCGGTTGACGTATCTTCGCAAAATTTTCAAACTTTGTGGCCCGCTCCGGTCCGCTCCTACCCTGAAAGTCTCGGGGGATTCGTCAAGCGGGGGCCGAGAAAAAGGGGGTCCCAAAACGCGTTTTCCCCATGCAATTTTCCATAGGAAACTTTAGACACGGCTACAGCCTGAACTGCTGAACGGAATTACACCAAATTTGGCAAAGAGGTAGTTCTTGGTTCAGAAAGAACCCTTTTGTTAAATGGTGTAAATCCGTTCAGTAGTTGCTGAGAAAATCAAAAGAAAAAAAGATAGGTATATCTAGGGCCGCGGATCCTCCCGAGCACGAGCTTTATGTTAATTGGCTGTCAACACTCCAAATCAGGAAGTGTTGGCAGCCATTTTGTCCCTCGGTAGAACCGAGGGACAGAAACAAGTGCGCAAAGCGCACAAAGGGGGCAGGGTAGAAACACCCTGACCCCTAGGTCTGCTCAGGGGGTCCCACAAGGACCCCCTGGGCAAAATTTTTTTTTTTTTAAATCAGCAGGATGCGCTCAGGGAGCGCGAACCCTGCCGAAAAAAAAATCGAAGCGCGGTCTCCGCGCTTCGATGTTAATTGGCCCCCGGGTGGGCCAAGTCCCGGGGGCATGCTGGGGGGGTTAATTTTATGTGTGGGGGGCCTCTAAGGGCCCCCAAGCCCGGGGACCACCACCCCCGGGGCTTTATGGATAATGGTGCGGGAGGGCTCTGAGCCCTCCCGCAGCCCCGGGGACCACCACCTCCCCGGGGCTTCTTTTTTATATTTAAAAACCTGTGTGGGGGGCTCCAGCCCCCACACGCCCGGGACCACCACCTCCCCGGGGCACTAAGAAAAATGAAAATGGGGGTCCGTTTTGGACCCCCAAGCCCCGGGGACCACCACCTCCCCGGGGCTTTCTCGATGTAGGGAGGGGGGCCGCGCGGCCCCCTCCTGGAGCCCTTGATGGCCCTGGGGACCGCCACCCCCAGGGCCGGCTCCTGCAGTGTCCCGGGTGCCTACCCCCGGGACACTGCTGCTTGCAATGACAGGACGGGAGCCTCGCGGCTCCCGTCCTGTCATTGCAAACTTGCTTTGGATATTGGAAGAGAGAGCAGGAAACCTGCTCTCTCTTCCAATATCCAAAGCCGATAGCTTTCCACATGGGGAGCAGCATGTTAGCTGCTCCCCATGTGTAGCTATGCCGGCTCCCGTAGGACACGGGGAGCCGGCGGGACTGTGGGGGCTTGGGGACCCCCACAGTCCCCAACGAGAGGCCAGGCCCCGGGGAATGGGGTCCCCGGGGCCTAAAAATAGGAAAAAGGAAGGGGGGCCACACGGCTCCCCTTCAGGGGAAAAAAAAAAACGATCGGGCCCGCAGCCCCCGCCCCTTCCTTCACCACTCTGCAAACGCGCCCCTGGCGCGTTTGCAGAGGGGAACGAATTCCCCTTGAATACTGGGGGTCCCTGGGGGCCAACTAGCCCACCAGGAACCTCCAGTATGCGCCAGGGGCTGCCTTGCAGAGAGGTGTACAGAGGCCACGCCCCTTTTACACCTCTCTGCAACGCAGCTCTGTGGCGCTTTTGGAGGAACATGGTGGGCTAGTTGGACTCCAGGGACCCTCAGGATTCAAGGGGAGTTAATCCTCGACTTAAAACGCGCCACGGGCGCGTTTGCACAGTGGTGAAGGGAGGGGCGGGGCTTCAGGTGACATGTGTGCAAACAGGCCCCGTGGCGCGTTTTAAGATGGGGAATTAAATCCTCTTCAATCCTGAGGGTCCCTGGGGGCCAACTAGCCCAACAGGTACGTCCAAAAAGCGCCACAGAGCTGCGTTGCAGAGAGGTGTAAAAGGGGTGTGGCCTCTGTACATGTCTCTGCAACGCAGCCCCTGGCGCATACTGGAGGTTCCTGGTGGGCTAGTTGGCCCGTAGGGACCCTCATGATTCAAGGGGACTTAATCCCCCAACTTAAAACGCGCCACGGGGCGCATTTGCACAGATGCCACCTCAGGCCCCGCCCCTCCCTTCACCATTGTGCAAATATTCCTCTAAAATCAGCCGAAATACGAATTCCGATTTACTCACCTGTTATCAGGAGAGACCTCAGTGCTGCATCTTTCAGCCCAGTACTGATCCTCAAAAGTAATTTTAACCGTACTTACCGGTAACTTGAATTTCCTTCATAGGCTAACATTGACTGGTTTCACTTGGAAATTCTTCTAAGTGTGGAGTTTTGGAACTTTAAAATATTCCTCTAAAATCAGCCGAAATACGAATTCCGATTTACTCACCTGTTATCAGGAGAGACCTCAGTGCTGCATCTTTCAGCCCAGTACTGATCCTCAAAAGTAATTTTAACCGTACTTACCGGTAACTTGAATTTCCTTCATAGGCTAACATTGACTGGTTTCACTTGGAAATTCTTCTAAGTGTGGAGTTTTGGAACTTTAAAATATTCCTCTAAAATCAGCCGAAATACGAATTCCGATTTACTCACCTGTTATCAGGAGAGACCTCAGTGCTGCATCTTTCAGCCCAGTACTGATCCTCAAAAGTAATTTTAACCGTACTTACCAGTAACTTGAATTTCCTTCCATAGGATATCATTGCCTGCTTTTTGCTGAAAAAGTTTCGAAGTGTTGATTTTTGAAACATACAAATATTCCTCTAAAATCAGCCGAAATCCGAATTCTGATTTACTCACCTGTTATCAGGAGAGACCTCAGTGCTGAATCTTTCAGCCCAGTACTGGTCCTGAAAAGTAATTTTAACCGTACTTACCGGTAACTTGAATTTCCTTCATAGGCTAACATTGACTGGTTTCACTTGGAAATTCTTCTAAGTGTGGAGTTTTGGAACTTTAAAATATTCCTCTAAAATCAGCCGAAATACGAATTCCGATTTACTCACCTGTTATCAGGAGAGACCTCAGTGCTGCATCTTTCAGCCCAGTACTGATCCTCAAAAGTAATTTTAACCGTACTTACCAGTAACTTGAATTTCCTTCCATAGGATATCATTGCCTGCTTTTTGCTGAAAAAGTTTCGAAGTGTTGATTTTTGAAACATACAAATATTCCTCTAAAATCAGCCGAAATCCGAATTCTGATTTACTCACCTGTTATCAGGAGAGACCTCAGTGCTGAATCTTTCAGCCCAGTACTGGTCCTGAAAAGTAATTTTAACCGTACTTACCGGTAACTTGAATTTCCTTCATAGGCTAACATTGACTGGTTTCACTTGGAAATTCTTCTAAGTGTGGAGTTTTGGAACTTTAAAATATTCCTCTAAAATCAGCCGAAATACGAATTCCGATTTACTCACCTGTTATCAGGAGAGACCTCAGTGCTGCATCTTTCAGCCCAGTACTGATCCTCAAAAGTAATTTTAACCGTACTTACCAGTAACTTGAATTTCCTTCCATAGGATATCATTGCCTGCTTTTTGCTGAAAAAGTTTCAAGTGTTGATTTTTGAAACATACAAATATTCCTCTAAAATCAGCCGAAATCCGAATTCTGATTTACTCACCTGTTATCAGGAGAGACCTCAGTGCTGCATCTTTCAGCCCAGTACTGATCCTCAAAAGTAATTTTAACCGTACTTACCAGTAACTTGAATTTCCTTCCATAGGATATCATTGCCTGCTTTTTGCTGAAAAAGTTTCTAAGTGTTGATTTTTGAAACATACAAATATTCCTCTAAAATCAGCCGAAATCCGAATTCTGATTTACTCACCTGTTATCAGGAGAGACCTCAGTGCTGCATCTTTCAGCCCAGTACTGGTCCTGAAAAGTAATTTTAACCGTACTTACCGGTAACTTGAATTTCCTTCATAGGCTAACATTGACTGGTTTCACTTGGAAATTCTTCTAAGTGTGGAGTTTTGGAACTTTAAAATATTCCTCTAAAATCAGCCGAAATACGAATTCCGATTTACTCACCTGTTATCAGGAGAGACCTCAGTGCTGCATCTTTCAGCCCAGTACTGATCCTCAAAAGTAATTTTAACTGTACTTACCGGTAACTTGAATTTCCTTCATAGGCTAACATTGACTGGTTTCACTTGGAAATTCTTCTAAGTGTGGAGTTTTGGAACTTTAAAATATTCCTCTAAAATCAGCCGAAATACGAATTCCGATTTACTCACCTGTTATCAGGAGAGAACCCAGTGCTGCATCTTTTAGCCCAGTACTGATCCTCAAAAGTAATTTTAACCGTACTTACCAGTAACTTGAATTTCCTTCCATAGGATATCATTGCCTGCTTTTTGCTGAAAAAGTTTCTAAGTGTTGATTTTTGAAACATACAAATATTCATCTAAAATCAGCCGAAATCCGAATTCTGATTTACTCACCTGTTATCAGGAGAGACCTCAGTGCTGCATCTTTCAGCCCAGTACTGGTCCTGAAAAGTAATTTTAACCGTACTTACCAGTAACTTGAATTTCCTTCCATAGGCTAACATTGACTGGTTTCACTTGGAAATTCTTCTAAGTGTGGAGTTTTGGAACTTTAAAATAGTCCTCTAAAATCAGCCGAAATACGAATTCCGATTTACTCACCTGTTATCAGGAGAGACCTCAGTGCTGCATCTTTCAGCCCAGTACTGATCCTCAAAAGTAATTTTAACCGTACTTACCAGTAACTTGAATTTCCTTCCATAGGAATCCATTGTCTGGTTTTCAGCAGAAAAGTTTCAAAGTGTCGATTTTCACAAACTACAAATATTCCTAAAAATCGCCTGAATGACTTAAACGCATTCTTTCAACTGTTTACAGGAGATGCACCAGTGCTGGATCCAGGATCCAACACTGAGTAAGAAAAAGTAACGATAACAGTTTTTAACTTCTAAGTGAATTTCCTTCCATAGGATAACATTGGTGATTCTATGAGAAAAAGTTTCTAAGTGTGAACTTTTAAAGTACAATAATATTCCTTAAAAATCACGACTGTAACCAAAACGCTTTTACTCAACTGTTTACAGGAGATGTCCCAGGACTGAATCTAGGATCCAGTAATGTGGTCAGAAAAGTAATCCATAAAGTAACTAATTGCATTTAACTAGAAATTCACATTGAGCTGAATGTTGCATTGTGTTTGAAAATGTGTTGCCCATTGCAACAACTGTAACTACTGTACTTAAAAGTCTATTGCCTATGTGCAAAGTAATTAAACTAAAGTAATTCATTCTGAGAAAGTATTTTTTGTAATGTAATGTATAATGTAATTACAATGTAATTTAAAAAATAAAATATGTAAAAAAAATTGTTTCTAAAAAATTTGGAAATCAGTATGAAAAAAATTTATATAACAATTAATACATTTAAAAATTGTCATTTACAAAACCTTTGAAATTCACTGAAAAACTGTAGGTTTCAGACATGTTATAGTTACAAATTAGCATTTAAAAAACCTTTGAAATTCACTGAAAAAACCATAGGTTTCAGGGACGTTATAGTTACAAATTAGCATTTAAAAAACCTTTGAAATTCACTGAAAAAACCATAGGTTTTAGGGACAGTTATAGTTAGTTGGACAGTGCACTCGTACAAAACCCGTGAAATTCCCCCGTTATAGTTAGTCCAGCTAACTATAACTCGCGCCCCGCAATGCACTGCTGATGACGTCACATATTACATCACTCATGACATGGTCAGTGACATCACTGATGACATCACTGATGACATCTCAAATGACATCACTGATGACATCATCCACGTGATAATCTGATGCACCTCCTCACACTCTAATATAACCTTTGATACACCCACTCTAAATTACAGACTGCCATTCGCAAAACCATAGACACTCCAACACCAATAACTACATACCCACTCACTGATTCTTAGGTCTACGCACACATCCACTCACTCACCCGTACAGTCACTCATACTTACGGTACCTCAGTACAGGACTATCATATGCACTCATACTCCTATATAGACACTCAAACTCCGCCACTCATCCATAGAGGTACTCACACACCTAGTCAGTCATGCAAATAATTAAACACACTACCATTTACTCACCTATACAGTTATACACACACCAGCTCACTTACTCATACAAATAGTAGCACATTCTTACGCTCTTATACAATCACTGATACAAGCACACACTCATCCATACAGCCACTATCACAATCACTCACTCTCGCTTATAGCTATTTATATACTCCAACACACATATATACTGCCTTTCACATATGTAGTTACTCACACATGTACCACTGGGACATACATTCACTCACTAACACACTCTTACACACACTTACCCACCCATACAGTCTATCACAGTTGCACTCTTGAAACCATCCACCCAGTGAATCACCCACTCACACATCTATGCACAGAGTTGCACACACCCCTCCCACACAAACACTCAGGCACCCATACAGATACTCAGACAAGCATTCAATAACTCATATAGACACTCATGTAGCTATTCACAAACACATGCAGCCACTTACACAGCAACAGACAGACGGATACAGACATTCACCCAGTTTAGTCACTAACCCATGCATTCAGTAAGATACGTTAAATCACTCACTTATAGAGTCAGTCACGCACCTACTAAATCATCCATACAGACACTTACACACCCACTCATTCTTCAATACGTCTTTTCCTATATATATTAAAAATATTTAAACTTTACAGAAACACACAGTCACTGGATGATGTCATCAGTGATGTCATCAGTGATGTCATTTGAGATGTCATCAGTGATGTCATCAGTGATGTCACTGACCATGTCATGAGTGAAGTAATATGTGACGTCATCAGCAGTGCATTGCGGGCGCGAGTTATAGTTAGCTGGACTAACTATAACGGGGAATTTCACGGGTTTTGTACGAGTGCAATGTCCAACTAACTATAACTGTCCCTAAAACCTATGGGTTTTTCAGTGAATTTCAAAGGTTTTTTAAATGCTAATTTGTAACTATAACGTCCCTGAAACCTATGGTTTTTTCAGTGAATATATATATATATATATATATATATATATATATATATATATATATATATATATATATATATATATATATATATATATATATATATATATATATATATATATGTGGCAAGTGTATCATGAGTATGAGTTTTTGGGTGGCAAGGGAATTTTTAGGGTTTATGGTGGGTGTAGGTTTTTGGGTGGCAAGGGCATTTTTTACATTTTGGGTGGGAATGGGTTTTTGGGGGCAAGGGTAATTTTAGGGTGGGTATGGGTTTTTGGGTGGCAAGTGTATTTTTAGGGTTAAGGGTGGGTATGGGTTTTTGGGTGGAAAGGGAATTTTTAGGGTTCAGGGTGGGTATAGGTTTTTGGGTGGAAAGGGAATTTTTAAGGTTTTGGGTGGGTGTAGGTTTTTGGGTGGAAAGGAAATTTATAACATTAAAAGTGAGTATAGGGGTGTGTGTGTATGTATATATACATACATACTATATATACATACATATATATATATATATATGTGTGTATATAGTGTTAATACTTATCAATATTAATTTTTACAACACATATGTCTTTAGCATGCATGCCTTTACCACGAAATTTAAGATTTTTACAGGTACATACAAACCCATTACATATATATATATATATATATATATATATATATATATACACACATATACACACGCATATGGGTTTATACTTACCTGGAAAATAGATACATTAATGGGGTAAACGCAATCATGGTAAAGGCATAGTAGTTGTAAAAAATAGTAGTTGTTAAAACTTTAGTGGTTTAGACTAAGTAGTGGTTGAGGAGTAGTGGTTTAGACTGTAGTTGTTCATGTGGTAGTTGTTCCATCATGCAATCATACATGACACACTGCTAGTTGGCAGGTCGACCGCGGCTGTAATTGGTAACAATATTGGTAGCCGGCTTTCACATGTTTGCTAACGCACAATTGAGCGTTTATCATTTCTTCACTTTTATAGCTTTCCGCTTAAACTGCGCTATCTGCTCATACTGTGATAACATCGAATTATATATATATATGCTTGTAACCATCCATGTTACTGCAGGGCAACATTGGGCCTGTGATACGACTTTATAAATGTAACAAAAATATTTTCGGACAATCTTGCTGACACAATATGCAACTGTATGTTTTCACACTTTAGGAATTGGCAACTAATGTTCCTCTTTGAAATGGGTCAAATATAAAGGCTGAATTGGATGTATAAGCATAGCTCTGCATGTATCGACGCAGCTTCTCGATAGCAACATACATGACACACTGCTAGTTGGCAGGCCGACCTCGGCTGTAACTTGCAACAATTTTGACAACCTGCTTTTACAGGTTTGTTAACGTACAATGGAGCGGTTTTCTTTTTTCGGTTCACAGCGAGCTACTCAGGCTTGTATTTCCTCTAAATGATATGGATAAAAAGAAGTGGATGCCCAATTCGGTTTTCCTTGAAATAAATTATTATTGCGCATTTGCGCATGATGACACAATTACACAATGGTGGCATCTACATCACCATTTTTCCAAGGACATCGTGGTTTTTAAACTTACATAATTTGTGATGTCTTTCCTTACTGTCCCCTCCACCGACCATTGTCGGTTTTAGCTGCTGCACTGAACCGTGCACGCTAGATGTAGACGCTCTTCTGACGTAGCGTGAGGCTCCTTTTAAATGGCATTTTCTTCCCGCGACCGCATCAGCATTGGACAATCGGCTGTCCTGCAGTCCTTTTGAAAGTCAAAGGTATGTTTGTTAGCGTGACAACATGATTTTTTGCATGGTCCACGCAGCGCAGACTTTAGTGTTCCTTAACAATTGTTTTTCATTTATTCACTATGCAGCGAACACTCGCGCTCACAATTTGTTCGTACTTCGTTTGAAATCATCGGACTAATACCGATCAAACGTCCTTCTGAAGTACCTAGCCCCCAGCAGTACCAGGTAGGCCTCGTTTTAGAAAATTTTTTGTCAAACTTTTACCCAACATAGAGTAAAACGGGCATAGTTATAATTATACTCAAAGCCACTTTCTTTCCTTTTTCAATGCAGGAGCCTCAACTAAAATCCTAACTCATCTAGTAGGAATTAACCAGTACAGGTATGAATTCCTTATAATGATGTGTACAATTACGCTGGCTTTTACATGCATCAGTAGTAATTAGGTCATATTTTTATCCTAAGGCCCACCTGTAGGACTTCATGTCTACTCGTTGATCCATTGACATTCCATTGGTATCGATCCAATCAAGTGATCGGTGAGTTATACTTGGGTACTTTTGGCCATTGCTCATCCGACGACACACACTTTGAACACATAATCACTCTGAATTCCTTTTCTTGTAGGCTGTCAGCTCATTCCCAATGTCCTCAAGAAGACCCTCAATGACTACCCCTTAATCGTGCTCCTGTCAGGGTCGAAACGTTGACGGTTTTTATTGTCCATATACCATTAGGTCTCTTAGCTCTTGAATCATTTAGGAATCAAGCCTCGAGCTAGAGATACTCATAACAAACTGTTCAAAGTGGACTCACCCTCAATACCTACTTCCTTTTTGTACATATTTATTGTAATTGTCACTCAAATGTACAATACACCCATTCTGTCACTTGGGCACTTCGCACTTAGTTCACTTGAAATACTTTGCACTTGCTCCGTTTTCATTCAATGAATTCCTGTACAGCCTCTTATTTAGTTTTTGTGTTTTTGTGATTATTCTACGGTGAAACCAAAAACCCTTTCATAATTCTTTAAGAAGCAAAGTAAAAGATTCTTTTTGAATATCAAATGATTTGAGTGTTCTATTGTCGTCCTCAGATGCATTAATGTCATGATTTACAAAGAAATTGTTTTTACCCGACAGAACCAATTGTTTCTTATGCTATACTTGCCCAGGTTCTGAGGGATACTGGGTTACCCCATTACTTTGTGCATTAGTGCAGCACAGCAGCAAGGCACACTGCCCTATGGCAAAAAAAACATAAATGAGGCCCATAATATTCACAACTGCAACAAGGACGTTAATGTACAGCCAGAGTGGTGTTTACACTACATTTTAATATTAACTCACAAATATGTAAAAATATTTATAGTATAAAAAGTAATTTCTATGAGAAAAAGTTCACAACACAATTCATATGAAACAGTGATGTAACACAATATAGTAGTAAACCCAGAGCCCTGGTTATGCACATGATATTATATTCACAATCACTAAATGATTGTTGCGATGATGCAGCAACAAAAGCACGATTGAAAGGTTTAAAATGTTTTCAAACAAAGGATCCTGATCACTACCTGACCACGATCAGTACGATAAATGAAAGAACCACAATGCACCAGTCACAATGGAGTTACTTTGTTACAAACTGTTAACACTCAGGGCCGGACTCATGAAATGGAACATATACTTTTGAGTCAGCCTACAGTCTTGAATAATTTTACTAATTTTTATTATCACAATCTGCACTTTTGTAGTAACTTACACTTTTGTAGTAACACCTTTTGTAGTAACTTATATGTGTTACTTACACTTTTGTAGTAACATTTACCCTAATTCTCAAAGGAATGCTTACACTGTATTGTAAGTTTACTAATCAGGCCCTTACACTTGTGTAGTAACTTATCCATTTGTAGTAAGTCCAGCACTGCACATGGCCAACCACTGATATAACAACACCCTCCCAGAGGAAATAATGGTGATAAGGAAACTTACAAAATACCCATAGTAAATAATGTTAAATTAAATTAGATTAGTTAAAAATATAAGTATAAATTAATGCTAGTAAAATATATAAAAATAGACATTCTTTATTATTTACTTATAAAATATTGAATATCCTATGTTTAATTTAAAACATAAAGTAACATTACATCTTATAAAAAGTAATTCCATTCCTTTTAATTAATTCTGTACATCATTTTTATTCATTATTAATGCACCTTGAAAAACAATTTCTTTGGATGGGAATTTATTTTTAATTTAAACTTCAGAAAAATAATTGTAATTTTATTTAACAAATTTCTATCAATTAAAGTTTTTATTCAAAATTAATTTAATAATGCTGTAGCACTTTTGCTATTTTGTCTACATTTAAAGTAAATATATAAATTGTATTTACATTAATATTTAACAGAAAAATATTTGTAATATTTATATACAAATTAAATAAATGTTTTTAGTTTTCCCTGTACTTTACCAAAGGGAGGCTCAGCAGTCAGGGCCGAGATCTCTGCATAGTAAAGTATATGGAAAATTAAAAAAAATATATTGTTTGCAATCTCCAGACAGGAGCAGCCACAAGAAGCAAAGCAATGAAGCTTGCAGTAGCATCAAAGTGCTAACAGTAATGGTAACTTATGCAAGAGGATGTGCGATATTTGTGTAGGAAAGTACTAAAACAACTCTCCAGTAAGGGACTTCTTTAGTGGGAAAATATAGGGAGTGTGAGAAAATGGATTACTAGTTGGGTTGGATGGTAATTCATCAGAAGTAATAATGTCACTATTCTTGTTAGTTCCAGTAAAGGTTTCAGTAATTTAGACCCGAGCTCAACCCCTGGTAGCTATGACAAAGAGCAGAACAGGCTTAACTTAAGAAAATGTCTAAAGGATTTAAAAGTACCAAAACAGTTAAAAAGTCTAAAACACAACATAATAAAAATCCCACTCCAATTTATGAAAATAAAGAATGATTTAGGTCTGATTCAGGCCAACAGCAGACCCTAACATCCTCGGCAGCTACAGACCCATGTTGCTCCCGCTTTTTCCAGCTAAAGTCATTGAGACAGTCATCAATACCCAACTCGCAGACCACCTAGAACTTCATCAACTCCTAGACAGCTCTCAATCAGGCTTTTGCACCAACAACAGCAGAGAGACAGCCCTCATTATGGTCACCGATGACTCAGAAGCACCCTCGACCGAGGCGAAACGACCACACTCATCCTCCTCGACCTCTCCACAGCTTTCGATACGGTCTCTTGCAAGTAACTAATCAGAAAGCTTCAGCACTTGGGTATTTGCTGACCGGCCCTCAAGTGGGCATTCTCCTTCTACATGGACAGAATTCAATGAGGTAGACTTTCCCCCTACACCTCAGAACCCAAGATCCCTCAAGGATCGCTGCTCAGCCCAATACTCTTCAGCGTCTACATGACGCCCATCGCGAACATCATCAGAGCTCACAGCATCAACATATTATGTTACACCGATGACACACAGCTCATTCTCTCCGTTACCGACTCAACCAGCACCGCTAAAGCAAACTTCGTGAATTGCATGAGCAACGTCACTGCTCGGATGAAAAACAACTTCCTCCAGCTCAACATAGACAAACCCAAGCTTCCATTAGGGAGTAACATTTTATCATGAAGTTTATGAGAGTTTTTGAAGGGAATAACAAGCCTTATTAATGAACAGTATTAAAAAAAGCTATGCATATAATTCAGGAATTCACAACAATGGATATTCTGAGACAGCCAGGCTGTAGAGGCTGAGATAGCTTGCTTCATGTGACTGGGACTTGTAAATCCTTTCCTCTACCAAACACTCTGGGATCAAAGGGAGCACAGGATACAAATCCCGCAAGATGAGAACGTACAAATCTGCCCATATGTGGCAAAGAGAGGAGGAATTAAGTTGTAGGAAATTATTATGGAATATGAAACCCAGGCCTCATGTGTCTAGTTGTTCCCTTCATCTTCGAATAAAATCAGATAGACAAAAGAGATCCGAGGAGGCTAGTTAGGGGTATGAATGAGAAGCACTCCCAAATAGAGAGTAACAAAGTGGCAAAGGGTAGGGCAGAGCCTTGAAGTCAATTTAGGCATCCAAGGAATGATACCAGGTCATGATCTATGTATACATCAACAGAAGAGTTGCAAGGAGATCTGACTATAAGACGCAATAGATAAATCATTAGAAGGCAAATAACAGATTGTGTATATGATTGAACCTTTTGGGAAATAGCTGTATTTCCCAACAAAATTGTTGCAGTCTTGATTGGCTGTGCGGCTTTTTGCAAATTATTCTCCTGGCTATTTTAGTTTATGGCATGCATTGTTCGTACAGTGGTAACCGGAGCTGATACTGGTTCCCCACATTTTCAGTAGTCTGCTCTTATATGAGGGTTGCTGGGGCTCTTTTCAGGCCCGCTCTGTGGCCATAAAGTGAGTGTCTCTCGAAAGCTGCAGTCTGTCTTTCATTAGGCTTCTTTGATTCTCCCTTAGGTCTGTGGGTACATAGATTGTGAGCTTCTTGAAATGCACTGCACTAACCATCATATCATACTTACATAGGAAAGCGAATGTTGTAAATTTGTATAGATTAACATTCATATTCCTCATGTTATAGAACCCATTTTGGTATCAGGAATTGAGTGGCTGCTTGTTATATACCTGTTTGATAGGAGGTTGTGATAAGCATTTTATATTCTTCAATAGTTCTCCAGGTCCTACTCCCAGAACCCATTGGAAAAAGTTAGAATTTTGCTCCTGTATATTTGGATACAAATTTCTGACTTTTCAGAAAATTACAAAAAATACTCCAGGAAAACTATGACACTGATAGCTTTTCAGAAGTAATTGGCTGCGTAAAATTTAGGCAATCAAAATTTCACCTGGTGGAAAATTCAGTTTAAAAAATTTGATGTAAATGCACATTTGAACATTAAAGTTCTTTTGTTTCTTCATGGTTAAATATCCTACGTGCAGAGGAACAGCTTCCCCAACACCCCAATGAATATGGAGTTCAGTGTGTCCCTGTCACATTTTAATCCTGGATAGAAACTTTAATTTGTCCTTGGCAGGAGTAGATTTGCGAGCGTTTCAAAGGAGGGGTACTACTTGCAAAGTGAACAAAATACTTAAAAAGCTGTGGGTTTTAGGAATTTACCTATATTTGCCAGAAGAGCCACCCTGGATTATTCGCCAACCCAGCCCTAACTTTCCAATTATAAAAAGAGAATTCCACCACACTGGTTCAATTTCTATATTTGTACATCCAATGCCTGATGGTAAGATTCCACTAATCTTGTTTCTATGAATCAGTGTTTTCCTCTTACAAATGTTTTGTGCACCTTAGTTGAACTTATGTGTGGAAAAAATGTGGGCCCTGTATTTCCGTTTCTTTTACATACATTTGTTGGACATTTCCTGCAATGGTGATGTTAAACGTTGCAACTGTGTGTGGGTGGGCAGATAACAAGTTTTGTGTACGCTTATAAATGCCACTGTTTTGTCCTGCTATCAAGGGCTGTATTTCACTGAGTGCCCCAGGGTTGCAATGGGTGTGTTTGCCCATTTTTCACCCTCGTGTCACTTTGGTGTTACAGAAGGGACTACAGCCTCTTGTGCTGCCCCTTCTATAATACAGATTGCACTAGTGCACATGTATTGTTGATGCGATCTCTAGATTGTATTAGAGAATAATCAGAAGAAATGTTCACATTGTTTATTTGAGCCCCCCAGGACCCCTCATACACAAGCTCGTATAGAGAAACATTTTAGCTTCTTGCTGCTGAATTGCAGATCCCTTCCGAAACATTCCACCGAGATATCATTACTATTATCTGACCTTGATCCAGAAGTGCTATTTCTCACAGAGACGTGGCTCTCGGCAAGCTCAGAACCGGATATTGTCGGAGCCCTCCCTCCGGGCTACTCTATTCAAAAATTAGATAGAAAGACAGGTATAGGTGGTGGCATTGCCATCATCTATAAAAACCACTTGACCTGCCGCCTGTTAGGTAGCCCAGTAGTAGAATGTGAGAATGTTCACTTTTCTATTGAATTCACCCCAGCACTGTCTTTTTCAGGGATTCTTATTTACCGCCCTCCAGGGAGGATGGGTCAATTTTGTGATTCCCTATTGGAGGCTATCAGTGACCTTGTTAATACCAACGCTAATTTTACGCTTCTTGGGGATCTCAATATCCATTTTGATGACCCTTCGGCATTGACTGCCACTGATCTTGCCCAAGACCTTGCGTCTTTTCAATTGCAACAAAAAGTCCTCCTACCTACACATTCTAAGGGCCATCTTCTTGACCCAATTTTTTCCACGCTGAATGACATAATAGGGAAAACTCCCATCCCTTTACCCTGGTCGGACCATTTTCTAGTCCCTTTTTATGGTCCCCGATGTGCACCCAAGGTCATACTCAGCCCTCTCGAGTGTTCAATCGTCCCTGGTCTAAGATCTCAGTGGAGAAATGGTCTCAGGAACTTAATAAGAGTCTTCCTGCCCCACACACCAACCCGGTAACTGCTTATAACCGCTTCACCTCCTGGATCGAAGGATCCCTTAATTTGGTGCTTCCAAAAAATCTTTTAAAAAAAGAGTGGATCTAATATATCAGCATGGTATACCCCCGAGTTACGTCTCCTCAAAAAATTATGTAAAAAGAGGGAGAGGCTCTGGAGGAAAGAATACTCGTCCAATAAGAAAGCAGAATATAGAGCAACCTTACGGTCATATAAGGCGGAAATCAAAAAGGCACAAGCATCCTATTTTGAGGAGCAGATCCTTTCCGCAGCCAACTCCCATAGAGAAATTTTCCGGATTACCAAATCATTACTGAGAGTTCCGGACCCACCGACTTTCCCTGATCGCTCGGGATTTCGGTGCAATAATCTCGCTCAATTCTTCTTCGAAAAAGTACAAAATATTCTTAAAAACCTCCCGGTGAAAGATAATGCATTTATCACGAATTCCACTTATCCTTCCCAAGCTAAGAATGTACCCCTTGGAGGTTTTTGAACCTTTGTCTTTGGATTCCCTGTTACCCATACTGGCCTCCGTTAAAAGTGGGTCCCCACTTGACCCCGCTCCTCTAAATATTTTGAAATTGGCCGCCCCTATTATTGCCCCTTACATTCTTAGCATGCTTAACGCCTCCTTTTCCTCGGGCCTGATCCCGTCCGATTGGAAAAGAGCTATGGTGAAAGCCCTACTGAAGAAACCTCACCTTGACTCTAAGGATCTTGGTAATTATAGGCCCATCTCGCTCCTTCCAGGAGTGAGTAAAATCGCTGAAAAATATGTGAACACTACTCTTTCAGCTTTTTCTTGAGTCACATTATCTGCTCCACCCATCTCAAACTGGTTTCCGCCCACGTCAAGGGACTGAAACCGCCTTACTTATGGTGGTAGAGGAAGCAAGGAAGATCCTTGACTCAGGAGGTTCTTCAGCTATCATCCTCCTTGATTTAAGTGCGGTTTTGATACGGTGAACCACCAAATTCTGGTTCACCGTCTCAGGAATGTAGGGGTGTCAGGTCTGGCTCTCTCCTGGATCGAGTCTTTCCTGGAAAGCAGGACCTTCCAGGTGTTCGAAGACGATATTGTATCTGACCCTCTGCCTTTGCAATGTGGGGTTCCTCAGGGCTCCTCCCTGAGCCCGACATTATTTAATGTTTATATGGCCCCTTTGGCGGATACAGTAGCTCCTTTTGGAGTCCACATCGTGTCCTATGCTGACGATACACAGCTGGTCGTGGCTCTGAACCAAGTTAACCAGTCACCCACCGACCTCCACACTTGCCTAGCAGAAGTGGCAAAATGGATGAGTTTCTCCCATCTCAAACTCAACGGCGAAAAACCGAAATAATGCTTCTGGGTAACCATCCCAGCACCAACTTGAATGCCATCTGGCCACCCTGCATGGGCATTGCTCCGGACCCAAAGCCCGAAAAAAAAGTCTAGGTGTATGGCTGGACCAAGATCTGACCCTCAATATCCAAGCCAGGAAGACGGTGGCCGCCTGCTATGGCATGCTTAAATTGATCCGAAAAATCCTCCCGGTACTACCATTTCTAGCCAAAAAACTCCTGATCCAAGCTCTGATCCTATCCAGGATCGACTTCTGTAATGCCCTATACCTTGGGTCCCCTAAGGCAGTGATTACCAGACTTCAGACTGCTCAGAATTCGGCAGCTCGACTACTTACTGGTATTAATCGTCACTGCTCGGCCAAGCCCGCGCTGCGCGCCCTGCACTGGCTTCCGGTGCAGGAAAGGATCAACTTTAAGGCCCTTTGTCTAACCCATAGGTCTTTGGAAGGTAATGGACCTCCCATCCTTAAAAACCTGATCCATCCGTATAAAGCCTCTAGAAATCTCCGATCTGACTCCCTTCGTCTAGCCAAAATGCCAAGAATCAAGATAGCTAGAAGTGGTGGTAGGCTTTTTTCCTACAATGCCTCCAAGTTATGGAACTCCCTCCCTCTTCATCTTCGAAGGGAATCAAACCATCTTGGCTTTCGGAAGCTGTTGAAGACATGGCTATTCATCTAGCCGTCAGCCCGATCTCTCTTTCAACACATAGCGCTGGGATGCTCCCGGGTAACCATGCGCTTTACAAATCCCTTTTTCATTTCATTTCATTTCAGATGGCAATACCTCATTTGCATGGTCCCCTGCAAATGAGGTAATACTTTTTTTCTGTTATTATGATGGACATAGGTGCAGAGGCAAAGTAGCTATCATGGTGTGCACTTATTATGCACCACAAAGAGGTTGTGCTCGGTCAGAGCAACCCTTTGAGTGACTCTTGAAAGTGATCTAAGGGAGACCCATGGACCCCCCAGATTTCCCCTTGCAGGAGGGTGTAGTCACTCACGGCACCTGCCAACAAGTGGATCTCTGCCCCCTTTGAAATGCAGGTCACCTTGTTGCCTGCAAAGTGATAGACAGAACAACTGACTCAAACAGCCAGCCTGCCTTTCACTAAATCCTAGTGCAAGTTCGTGGCTTCCCTAGGGCAACACATTAGCTCTAAAAGAAAACACTGACAAGGTCTGATCCCAGGATACTCTGATAAAGATCTGCCATGGTTCAGACCAGTGCAGTGCGGCCTTTCTATAATATGGCCCCTGGTTAAAACTGATCTTATTTTTGAGTAGCCATGTAAAGCGCAATCAAAGGTAGCAAAATGCTACCTGCAGCTGAACCTCATCACATATTTTGGGGGAAATTACCAATTTGCACGGACTCTGTACTGTTCCAGAATAATACATTGGTTGGATGAGAGGCAATATATAGACACAAAACAGTCTAATACACACGAGCACATCAATAACAGTCAGTTTGCAATTATTCGTTTCTGGTCTTTTTATTCTCTGATGTGCTTCTTAAAAATAGAACCAGCCAACGCGTTTCACCCAAACATAGGCTTCTTCAGGGCAATAGGGTAGAGGAATAATATATATGACCAGCAAGATAGTCACAGGACGTTTTCCGGACACGGCTCCTCGAATATTCAGGGTTCTTATCGTTTGAAATACTTCATATTATTTATACTCATAGGACATCGCTTTACCATGAGCTTCACCTATGCGCCCTAGGACTCGCTTTTATCTTTCCTGACTCAGCATCTGAGGATACATATTATTCCTCTACCCTTTTGCCCTGAAGAAGCCCATGTTTGGGTGAAACGCGTTGGCTGGTTCTATTTTTAAGAAGCACATCAGAGAATAAAAACGACCAGAAACGAATAATTGCAAACTAACTGTTATTGATGTGCTCGTGTGTATTAGACTGTTTTGTGTCTATATATTGCCTCTCATCCAACCAATGTATATAGCTATATGTATGGTCTACAAGCAGCAAACCATTTGAGGTGGGCAATATTTCTTACAATTTGTGACTAGATCTGGTGGTGCAGTCATCTATGACCCAGCTGCTTGTTCTTCCTTTTTACTGTTCCAGAATAACCCTTACCTTTGCCTTCAAAACTGTCTCCTACATAAAACTAATTAAAATCCTAGAAAACATAGACCAAGCTTCTTATACCAATCTGTAATTGTTCCACTTTTTATCACTGAAAGTAAGCAATAACACCTTTATCTAAAAATCCATAACAGTCGCCTGGGCATACAAAAAGCCCCACCCCCCATGCCCATCATGTGTCGATTCTTTCAGCCACACAACAGGGCCTGCGTCTGGGTCAGTGTGGGGTCTCGGACTTCGGAGACACAGTGCACTGAACTTGGGCTGCGGCGGTGTCCTCGGCCTCTGACAGACTCTACATTGATTTCTTCGGCCGCACGGCAGCGGTGAGTGGAAATTGCTCCTTCAAGAGTAATGCATCAATTTTGATGGTTTCAAGCAGGTCTTTGCAGCAGGAACAACCTCTAAGGGCCCAGAACTGGATTTGGCACCACAGGGCAGGTCAGAACTCCCAGCGGAGGAGTTCAGGGATGATGAAGTCTTTGATGGCCTTGAGACTTCCAACATGAGGCATGCACACACAAGCCGTTGGAGAAACTTCACAAGCAGGATTCAAAGCGAAGTACAGTTCTTTTTCCTCTCCAAAGCAGAAGCAGCAACTGAAGGCCACACAGCAAAGCAACACACAGCACACAGCAAAGGGGGAGTACTACTCCTCACAGCTCTTCTTCTTGGCAGAGGTTCCCCTTGATCCAGAAGTGTTCTAAAAGTCTGGGGTTTTAGGTCCAATACTTATACCCCTTTTGGCCTTTGAAGTAGGCATTCTTCAGAGGATTCTCTTTGTAGTGCACAAGTTCTTGTTCTGCCTAGTCTTGGCTCCAGACACTCTCCAGGGGTTGAGGACACCATTGTGAAAGGCCAGGCACAGCCCTATTCAGGTGCAGGTGACAGCTCCTGCCACCACTGTAGCTCAGAAAGGCCCATCATCCTGGTGATGTGCCATCAGGATATGCAGGGCACACCTCAACTCCCTTTGTGTGACTGTCTAAAGTGAATACACAAACAGGTCCATGTCAGTGTAAACCAGACTTTGATTCCGCAGGCAGGCAGAGGCACAGGATGGTTAAACACGAAAATGCCACTTTCTAAAAGTAGCAAAACCAAAGGGGATGTTGGACGGAGTGTTGAGCATTGCAAGCACTCACCCCCAGTCAACTGATCTGGGTTTAATCCATCATCATTCTTTAGCTCACTCCGCCACCCCAGTTCAGACATGGCCATATGCAAATCAGTCTGACCCTGGTCCTCATGGGAACAGTCCAGCCCGAACTGCCAAGCCATATCTTCCCTGGACCGGAAACAAGCATCCTGGGACCGGTTTCTGGCTTGCAGCCGTCATCAGCCAGGCTATCTTGAATCCAGTGGCAAAATGAGCAAGGGACCCACGTCTGGGCATACCCTGCCAACTTAGGGCGAACATAGCAAAACCAAAGGGGATGTTGGACGGAGTGTTGAGCATTGCAAGCACTCACCCCCAGTCAACTGATCTGGGTTTAATCCATCATCATTCTTTAGCTCACTCCGCCACCCCAGTTCAGACATGGCCATATGCAAATCAGTCTGACCCTGGTCCTCATGGGAGCAGTCCAGCCCGATGTGCCAAGCCATATCTTCCCTGGACCGGAAACAAGCATCCTGGGACCGGTTTCTGGCTTACAGCCGTCATCAGCCAGGTCTGAACTGGGGTGGTGGAGTGAGCTAAAGAATGATGATGGATTAAACCCAGATCAGTTGACTGGGGGTGAGTGTTTGATTTGCTCTAATGCTCCGTCCATCATCCCCTTTGGTATTGCTTTGTTCGCCCTAAGTTGGCAGGGTATGCCCAGACGTGGGTCCCTTGCTCACTTTGCCACTGGATTCAAGATAGCCTGGCTGATGAGGGTTTTGAACCCGAAACCGGTCCCAGGATGCTTGTTTCCGGTCCAGGGAAGACATGGCTTGGCAGTTCGGGCTGGACTGTTCCCATGAGGCACAGGGTCAGACTGATTTGCATATGGCCATGTCTGAACTGGGGTGGTGGAGTGAGCTAAAGAATGATGATGGATTAAACCCAGATCAGTTGACTGGGGGTGAGTGTTTGATTTGCTCTAACGCTCCGTCCATCATCCCCTTTGGTATTACTTTCTAAAAGTGGCATTTTCAAACACACAATTTTAAAAACACCTCTCCTAAAAGAAATGTTTTTAAATTCTGAGCTCAGAGAGACCAGACTCCAAATCTCTAGCTGTTCCCAATTGAAAGTTAGACTTGAAAATGTTACAATACACAGTTGCAGTGATAGCCTATGGGAGAGCTAGTCCTTTCAATAGTGAAAAACGAAATTGGAAGTATTTCACTATCAGGGCATGTAAGACACACCAGTACATGTCCTACCTTTCACATACACTGCACCCTGCCCAAACGGGTACCTTGGGCCTACCTTGGGGGTGCCTTGCATGTAGTAAAAGGGAAGGTTAGGGCCTGGGAAGGTGCTGCACTTTCCACTTTGACATGGCAGTTTAAACCTGCACTTACTGACACTGCAATGGCAGGCCTGAGACAAGTTTACAGGGTTGCTCATGTGGGTGGCACAACCAGTGCTGCAGGCCTACTAGTAGCATTTGATTTAGAGGCCCTGGGCACACACAGTGTACTTTACTAGGGACTTACGAGTAAATCCAATATGCCAATGATGAATAACCAATCAGAATCACAATTTAGACAAAGAGCATATGAACTTTAGCACTGATCAGCAGTGGTAACTTGCCCACAGTCTTAAACCAACAACAAGAATGTCAGGGGATAAACGTGCAAAAAGGGCCTGGTCCAACAAGACCTTTGTATTTTTACCATACTTTCCTCACAGTGGTGGCTGGCACGGATGTGGGTAGCGGGCGGAGGGTGGGGGAGTCAGGGGTAAAGAGAAAAAAAAACTTACCTCCTCACTGCGTCTCTCCTCCGTCGTTGGCTCTACGTGTCTCTCCCAGCCAGAACAGGACGCACCTAGGCTTCCCTAGGCCAATCACAACGCTGCAATGCAGCATTGTGATTGGTCTGAGCACTGTGTTCGATGCCCAGCAGGTACTGGGAGCATGGGCATGTTCTCCACCCAGGCTGTAATGCAGCCTGGGTGTAGAGCATGCAAAGTGTGCATGACTGTTTGGCTGGCCCAAGACGGCCGGCCAAACATCCATGCGCACTTACAGAGTGCCCACCACTCCTCCCCCTGCTCTGAGAGCAGAGCAGCCCCGCCCTGCAAAGCTGTCACAGCAGGAAAAAACTGAAATGATAATAACAACGAGTTATTATCATTTTATTTTTCCTTCATTTACACTGCTGAAAAGCAGTGTGGTGACGCTCCTCCACCTTAGCGAAGGAGCCACCACTGCTTCCTCATCTAGTACACTGACATCAACTCTATCTTCTTTTCAATTTGTCAACTCAGAATATATCTCTCCTACATAATTCATGATATTCCTGTATGTGTATCCTATCACTTTCTATACCAGCCACAGGATTTTCCAAATTGGCAGACTCCAGCCTGCCCTGATGCCTGCTGACTGCCTCATCAGTCCTGCAGATATTCTGCTAGCTCCTGGTCAGAGTCCTAATCAGTTTGAAAATATTCTGGTCTACAAGTGTCTAGCTGGCAAAGTACTCCCATACATAGTGCAAATAATCAAGTGCTATGAGGCTCTACAACTCCTGCAATCTGCCAAAAGGTTCACCGTGGTAACCACTGTGATCATATCCTGTGATCACAGAACTTAAGACAGGCAAGTACTCCAGCAGAATATGTCACTGTCCCCTGAGCTGACCAACAGACTACACAAAAATGATCACCGGTGTGCTTTTCTTCATCCTTCCGACTAAAGCAATCAGGCCCAGGGATCAGCAGCAGAAAACACCGAAAGACAAATTCAGAATGTACAATGTGCTACATATATAGCATAAAATAAATAAATACATCAATAAATAAATCACATTGGTATGTTAATTTAGGTTTTTCACAAGTCCGTCCACACTAAGGGGCATATTTACTAGAAAATGACGGAGCGCTGCACTGCAAGCCATCCTGCAGCGCTGAGCTGTGTCATTAGGAAATTGCAAGGATGCGTCATATTTACAGCAAGAAGACACATCCCTGTGCTTTCCTCTGCAGTGGTGCACAATTTGCTGCCTAGCGCCAACCGTGGTGTAAAGGTGCCTGCGTTGCAGGGATGATTGTTTTTGTGCAGGAAGGAACACCTTCCTGCACACAAACAATCACTGATGGAGATTTCCTCCTTCTATATGTGCTGCAGAATGCAGCACGCATGGAAAGAGCAAAAAAGGAGGAAAAATAAATGTATTTCTCCTCGTTGCACCGCTTTAATGACTCCCCTGGGGAGGCAGTACAATCTGACACATTCCCAGGTTTACGAAAGCTTGTAAATCTGGGAATGCATCAGAATCCATGGGTGTTGCATGGGAACACCCGCAGCAACACCCATGGAACACTCCTTTCACACAGAGCAATGCGTGAAAGGGGGCCATATTTACAAGGCCATGGAGAGGCATGCAAGGTGGCTTTGTGCTGCCTTGTAAATATGGCTCAGCGTTGTGTGCCATTGGAGCGTCAAAAAAGTGACACTCAGGGGGGCGCAGGGGCCTTGTAAATATGCCCCTAAGTGCCTTATGGTGGTCTTCTAACCAGCTCAGTGCGCTCTTTATGTTGTATGCTGTAACAACTTTGGCAAGAGCCAAAATTTGTCTTCCCTCTTGGAATTCTTTTCTTTCCCACTTTGGATTGATGAACAAGATATTCTAGCTCACCCTGTTCTGTTGGGGGGCTCATGGACATTAATGGGTGTCCATGGTTGGAATAATATTTGGTCTAGTTTGAAAAAACAGCTTTAGACTTTCTAGTTTAGGGGATTTTAGTTTGATAAGAATTGCTCCTCGTCCAACTAATGCTTCCATAGCTCCACAATTGCTTGGCAATGTTTTTTCTCTGCCATCACCATGCCAGTATGTTGGATGTCTCCGCAATATTTTTATGGTGCTGGATCCCTGCATGAACAAATAAAATACCAAAGGAACACATTACAACAATGGTTCTCATAGTTTATTCCACTGAATCCCTAGAATATTTTTTGATGAGCTGAGGAACTCTTGCCTGTGAAAACGTACCAACAACAGCACAATTAAATTACTGGTAAGTGATTGTTTAGAAAATGAGTTTGTAAAGAGCTGTTACATATATATGCCAGATTGTGTGTAAGAAAAGATGAAGCATTTTTCCTGTCTTTGTTTTTTAACTCTCTAGTCTTTTTTTGTTGCTCTATTTAAATATTGAACTGAAAGATTAATCCAAGCACCAGATAAACTTCCCATCAATAGTCAATATAAAATGTATTTTTCAGCCTGAATGTGGGCTTGTTTGACAGTGGCGGCTGGTAAGCACCTGGGAGATAGGGGGCTTGGAGGGTTGGAAATATTAAAAAAGAAAATTTACTTTTTCCGCCACCTATCTGTCCCCGCTTCTCTTCTCCAGTCCGGTCCAGAAGAAGAAGCAGGAAGCTCCCTGGCACACAGGCTCCCCTGAGCCAATCACAGCACTGCAATGCAGCATTGTGATTGGTCTGAGCGCTGTGGATTGGTGCTCACATCGGGAAAGGGAGCCTGTGCATATGCCCCACCAGGCTGTCCATTACAGCCTGGTGGGGAAGATGCAAAGTACGCATGACTACTTGGCCCGACCAAAGCGGCCAGGCCAAGCAGCCATGCACACTTATGGCCTCATTAAAATGTTGGTCGGAAAGTAAACAAACCCGACTCCTTGTCGGATTGGACTCGCAGTCAGAGGTTCCGCCAGACCGATTATGATGCTTCTGAACACCGTTCGGAAGTACTCCCATTGACTTCAATGGGAGCCTGTGTTCCGACGGACAACACAGGCTCCTATGGGGAAAATGGGTGTCTGCGGAAAACCTTGCACCCTGTCGCGGGCACGCCATGGTGCCTGCCACCCTGTGCATGGTTTTAAAGGGGGGTCCCATGGGTACCCCCATGGCCTCCAACCGGAGGCCTCAGGATGAAGGGGGGCCTGCTAGAAGCCACTAAAGGCTTTCTGACCTACATCGTAATCAGCCCCTTAGTGTGCACAGTCCACTCCTCCTCGCTGAGCCACCAGCCCCGCCCCGGCCCGCCCTAACACAGCCCCGCAGCAACCAAAAATAAAATGATATTAACACGAGTTATTATCATTGTATTTTGCCCTCTAAGAGCAGTGGGGCGACGATCCTCTGCCTTAGCGGAGGAGCCGCCAACGTTGTTTGATTCTGCACACATGTTAGGTTGGCAGCTGAGTTATAACACACCCACTTGCAGTCACTTTTTTCCTGCTTTACTAGTACCTGGCTTTGATTATTTTCACTGTACACTCCTTCACTGATGCACCTTCTTCTCACATGCATAAAAGCTTATCAATCTTTAATAGCTCAATGAAAATCTGTGGTTTTTGTAAATACTTTAATAACAAAACTAGGCAAAAACTACAAATTTACAAAATACAAAAGGTAATGCACATAAGGGAGCTTATTGATAAGAGCCCTGAGTCACTTTTGAATCAAGTAAAGTGGTACATGCGTGACACAGGGCTCTCATAAAGATTTATGAAGCCACACAAAGCCACTGAAATGGCTTTCAGTGGCCTCATAAATCATGAGCAAGGCAACGCAGTGCAAATCGCTATGTCGCATTACTCTGCGGCCGAGAGGCATTGCATGGGTGTTGTGGTGGGTTTTCCCTTGCAACACCCATGGAATTTGACGCTGCCTTAGATTTACAAAGTGATGTAAACCTGGGTAAGTGCCAAGTAACGAGGAGAAAAAATCTTGTCTGCAAAGGAGGCACCCTTGCACGACAGTGCAAAAGTGCCTACGTTGGTGCTAGTCTGCCGAAATGGTGCCAGCGCAGACAGAAAGGACAGGAATGCACCATATTGCTTAAATACAGTGCATTCCTGCCCTTTCACTTTGGCGTAGGGCAATGCAGCAAGGTGTCTTGCTTTGCTGCCCAATAGCAAAATGCAATAAATGAGGCCTTTAATGCGAGTTCATTCTTGAAAATAATGTACCCTCAGTATGACAGTTGCTGAGATACGTGGAAAGGCACTGGCTACTCTGACTGACTCAGTTGCCTTTTCTTCCAGGGGCGGCTCCTCCGCTATGCTGGAGAAGCATCGCCCCACAGCCCGCAGAAGCAAAGGAAAAATAAAATTATCTTAATGCAGATCATTTTATTTTTCGTCCTGTGGCTGAGTCTTGGGTTGCGGGCCACAGCACTGCAGCAGGGGAGGAGGAGTGGTGGGTGATTGATTGATTGATTGAGTGGTGGGCCCTGCTGTCAGTGCACATGAGGGTTTGGCCGGCCGTCTCAGGCCGGCCAAACCCTCATGCACACTGACAACTCTCCAACTCAGCTGTATTGCTGGGTGGAGAGATGAGCAGGCACGGGCTCCAAGCTCTCATTGGAGTGCAAAACCGTTGCACTCCGCCCAATCCCAACGCTGATCTCATGGTGAGAGCAGTGTAGGGATTGGCTGCAGGGGAAGCTGGGAGCTTCAGCCTGTGCAAGGAGGAGAAGCACGGGGAGCAGCGCGGCAAGCGGAAGACCAGCAGGTAAGTTTTCTTGTGTTTTAAAATTATTTTAGCCCCCTCGCTCTGCCCCCTTCCCCGCGCTTCCCCCCCTCCACGCTGCCCACCCCGCCCGCTGCATTTATCTTTATCAGCCGCAAAAGCCTTCTTCACCATCAAAAAACAGAAAAGAGCCTTCTCGAACAATTGTGCGCAATAAGATGGAAAAAGGACTGAGAAAGTGGAGAATTCTGGGAAATAATCAGCAAGTGAAAGGGATTATTGGAACATGACTGCAGCACGCACAGACATTTCTTCCAGGAAAAACTTTCCCACCCTGTTTTCTTTTTTGTGGGTGGCACTCTGCTTTCTTTTCTGTCTCCATTGGTAAAAATATGCAGCAAAAACACACAATACAACTTACTTAAATAAAACCGTAAGTATGAACCAAAAAAACTAAATAGAAGAGGGAGCTGGTAGCACGTGTAGATTACTCCAGTATTGACAAGTCCTGTGATATTTTGAGGGCTATTTGGAATTCTTCGCAGAGTTAAACTTTTTCTTCCATAGTTCATTTAGTTATCATAGCACAATTTATTATCTGCAGAAACCGCAACGTGCAGTGAAACCTTCGTTGAGAATCTCTGTATTAATCTTAACTATAAGGTCAGATCTCAAATTAGTCATACAAGGTATCGTTGTACTGTGCCTCATTACGACTAATGTTGGAACTATTCCAACGGCTTTTTAATCATTTGGATCAGGGTGATACAAAATTACATTGTGGACATTGGTTTCTACGTACCAGGTATGAGTAGATACAATATGTAACAGTTTTATCCAGAACCTACCTGTTGTCAATTTAAAATTCAAAATGGTAGTACCTTGAAATGGCAAAAGGACTGATTTATTTGGCACCTTCAATTTATTTTTTAGCACGCTGAACAGAAGATCAAGTTTGCGGAAGTGTCCCCATTTGTTCTTAATTACCCCTTGGCAAGGTTATTCACACATGCCCAAACACTAAGTGATATAAGATGGAAATGAAGTTTTCCTCAATTGCTTCTGTAACAATGTTTTATTATAGATATATTAAACAGCATTAAATAACATTACAGTAATCTTAAAAATACTAAGAGGAGCTTTTCGACCTCGAGGGGGATCTGCTGAGATCTATGGGCATGAGAATCTTCATTGCTATCCACAGTGCATCATATTTAGAGATAACCTCTTCTACTGAGATTCAGGGCCTTATTTATGAAGGCCTTGCGACACTTTTGCGACACCGTTGCGTCACTTTTCGTGACGTAGCGCCGGCGTAAACAAAACAGATGCGTCACTTTGTAAAGCCCTGCGCTACATTATACCAGCGTCCGGTATAATGTATTGAGGGTGGGCGTTACCCTGCAAGAAAGCCTCGTAGAAGTGTCGCAGTGAAATCTATGAGATTTTACTGCAACACTTCTAGGACGCCACTGCGTCAAAACCTTACACCTGCCTCAAGGCAGGCGTAAGGGTGACACAGTGCCATAGGCACAGGCCTACCCCATGCATTGCTGGAGTTGCGTTATGCTTGCGGCACAACTCCAGCAATGCATGACTTTTGCGCCAACAGATATGTCAGGATTCCTGACGTCTCTGTCATTCCTTGTGACATGGAGCGCTGTACATTAAATACGGCGCATGCATCGTGTCGCAAGAAGGGCACAGTGAAAACTGTTGCACCGCTTTTATCGCAGCGATGCAACAGTTTTCATAAATGAGGCCCTCAGGTCTTTTATTAGAAAGGAATACCAGGTGAGCTGCCATGCCATGGGTACACACTTGAGATTTCTCCCTTCATATCAAGGACATTGAGGACTTTTCTCATCCCAGGCCTGCCATTCTTAACATGGTAGACATGGATAGAGAAAACCTGCTCTGAGCGCTCTGTAGTAAATTGAGTGGATCTCACAATATGCTGTAGGTGGTAGCTTTGTGGTGGATGGGTCACCTCACTCACTCACTGCTGGCAGAGCAGGCAGAACCTACACTGTCAATCAAGCATCAGTCCCCTCATCTCTAAATGAGGGAAGTTACTAGTGTTTTGTCAGAATGAGAGCCCTGGCAATTTTGGTGGAGTTCCCTCTCCACCAAATGCTAGATGAGCTCCTAAGTATGTACAGATTTATGTAAGTCTGTATTGGATGCGATGACGCATTTCATGCTAAAAAATAGTGCAGAAAACATAAGCACCACAACAGCACCCACGTTCACGTTCATCCCATGCACTTGCGCTAAAGGTTTACCACGAACGGTGCATAATTATGCAGCGTGGCATGATAACGTAATTTTGGGAATATCATATAACAAGCATCACCTGAAATTATGCAGGATTTTGCCTGTGTAGCTGACATGTCACCTAGGCCTACTTATTAGTACCATTCTTGTCCTCTTCTTGTGCAGCACAGTGATAAAACACAGTATGGCCCAAACCTTTAGCCAAGTCCTAAAGAACCATGCTTTTAGTCCTTTCATAAAAGACAAATGATTCTCCACCAAACAAAATACGAACAACAAAGTGTGAACTCTTGAAGTGAGCTAAACACAAGAGTCTGCCCTGAATGGACTACACAAAGCAATAATGGGAATAATGCCTTATATTGTTGATCAAAGAAAAGAAGCCTTTTTTATAAACAAAAAACTAAGCAGCCTGTATATAAACTTAAATTGGAACTGCTGCTGCACAGGCATAAATAGAGGGGAATAAAAGATTGTATTTCCCCCTATTCCCAGGACTACGTCCCTTAAAATAATGCAAGCACTGAAATCTGGCTCCCCCCTAGATCCTTGCCCGGCCAGAGTGCTGGCCTCTATTGCGGATGTGATCAATCCAGCAGTGAACTTGGTCCTGAATCTTTCTTTATCTGAGGGCTTGATGCCAGAGTGTTGGAAACACGGAAGAATTTTGCCACTTCTCAAAAAACCTTCGGCAGACCCCTCTATAGTCAGCAACTACAGGCCAATAACGTTACTGCCATACTTCTCCAAGGCTTTGGAGAAGTATGTGAACACTGTTTTCACTGATTTTATAGAGACTACCCATGCACTGCACCCCAGCCAATCTGGGTTCAGAGCTAATTATAGTACGGAGACGGCGTTATTGGAAGTCTCTGACACCATTAAAACCACTCTGGACAGCGGTGGGAAAGCGGTATTGATACTGCTAGACCTTTCGGCGGCTTTTGATACTGTGCCCCACAATCGACTTTTGCACAGACTTCAGGACTGTGGCATCGGGGGCACGGTCCTCAAGTGGTTCGCCTCCCCTCTGGAAAGCCGCCAGCAAACCATATGGTCCCCCCCCCTTTCACCGCCCCTATTCCTCCTGTGAGGGTTGGAGTGCCACAAGGTTCGGTTCTGAGCCCAACTTTGTTCAATCTATATATGGCTCCCTTGGCACTCCTGGCAGAGCATCATGGGGCAAAAGTCATATCCTACGCCGACGACACGCAGCTGCTGTTTACTTATGAGAAAAATGCTGTGTTGAGAGGAGATGATATTAACAATTGCCTGTCCAAGGTGTTCTCCTGGTTCAGGCAAAACCAACTGTTATGCAACTCCGATAAGTCCGAAATCATCTGTTTCGGCCATAGTCCCGGCGTGGAATGGCGAAATTGGTGGCCTCAGGACATGCCCCCCCCCCACTTGCCCAGTTACCACCGTAAAAAACCTTGGGGTAAAAATGGATGCGGACATGTCCATGAAGGCACAAGTTCAATCTGTGGCCGCCACTTGTTTTGGACTACTGAAAATGATGATGAATTGTCTCCCTCTCCTCTCAGTTCCTCATAGGAAAACAGTGGTCCAAGCCTTGATAACATCTAGGCTTGACTACGCCAACGTTCTGTATCTCGGCCTCCCTGATTACCTACTAGGCCGTATGCAGGTGGTACAGAATGCGGCAGCAAGGGCCGTCCTGCTGGTTGACCTTAGAACTCACATGACGCCTCTTTTGATGTCCCTGCACTGGCTTCCGGTGCGGAAAAGGGTGACTTTTAAGGCCCTAGTACTAGTCTTCAAAGCCTTTCACAATGTCGGAGCCCCCTACATTAGGAGCAGAATCCAGCCCTATGCCCCGATCAGAACCCTGCGAAACTCAACCCAGAGGCTGTCGGTCGTGCCAAAATTCGCTCGCTCTCGGCTGGGAGGACGCTCGTTCCAGGTGACCGCTGCTATGCTTTGGAATAGCCTGCCGCCTCTCCTGAGACAGGAACAAGTTCTTCTCAGTTAGGAGAAAGCTAAAAACTTGGCTGTTTCAACAAGAGTAGAGGCACCCGCAGCCGCTTCCAACTGTTCTGTCATTAGGGTTAAGTCAGCGCCGGGACACTCTCAGGAGTAGCCGTGCGCTTTACAAATACCCTATAACATAACATAACATGGTCTCACCACCAAGTACCATTTGCCCTTCATAGCATCCAAGGTGTATTCAGGAAACTACCAGCTTGTGATAGATATCGTTAAGTGCATTTATTTTGCCAAATCCAGTTCACATAATGCAAAAATGGTTCTCACCAGTATAACACAGTATTTACATTTCTCAAAGAACACAGTGCTCCTAACAAGTGAAGGCACATTGGAAGTGATCTAAAGCGAATAAAGAGCGCGCTTGTGCTATATACAAAAATATACACATGTGACTGATTGGAGCAATATGCTGTTACGAACGGCACTCATAATATGAGTGTCGAAACCCACAATCAAATTTAAAAACCAGTACACATATGTTAATGTCGATGTTTCGACCCCTTAGCGCAGTTATTTAGAATGTGTATATATACCTACATATATTTCTCACTCGAGTTGCTCCTTCTGTGTCTAATGAAGTCAATCCACTCAGGGGCCCCCACGGACCCCTGCCCCCACCACATCTTCAACAGAGCCGCCGACACCATCGCACCCATGCTCCGCCACACCATCAACCGCTCCCTGGCGACCGCCTCGTTCCCTGACGACTGGAAACACGCCGAGGTCAACCCCTCCTAAAGAAACCCTCAGCGGACCCCACCGACCTCAAAAATTACAGACCCATCTCCCTGCTCCCGTTCCCAGCGAAAGTCATCGAGAAAGCCATCAACAGCCAACTCGCCACATTCATTGAAGAACACAACATCCTCGACTCCTCCCAATCCGGCTTCAGAAAAACCACAGTACGGAAACCGCCCTCCTCGCCGCAACAGACGACATCCGCACCCTACTGGACAAAGGAGAAACAGTAGCCCTCATCCTCCTCGACCTATCAGCGGCGTTCGACACAGTCTCCCACCGCACCCTAATACGCAGACTCTACGACGCAGGAATCCAGGACAAGGCCCTCGACTGGATCCGCTCCTTCCTCTCCGGCAGGACGCAGCGGGTTAGACTCCCCCTTTCCTCTCGGACCCCACACCTACCACCTGCGGAGTCCCCCAGGGCTCCTCCCTCAGCCCGACGCTCTTCAACATCTACATGGCTCCACTCGCCCCCATCGTCAGAACCTACGGACTCAACATCGTGTCATACGCAGACGACACCCAGCTCATCCTCTCCCTATCCAACGAGCCCAACACCGCCAGACGCAACTTTCGAGAAGGCATGGAAGCCGTCGCCAAATGGATGAAAAACAGCTGCCTACAACTAAACACCAACAAAACAGAAGTACTCATCATGGGCCCAAACCCCGATGCCTGGAGCGACACCTGGTGGCCCCCGCCCTCGGAAACCCGCCAACCCCCACGGACCACGCACGCAACCTAGGAATCATCCTGGACTCCGAGCTCAAAATGGACTGCCAGATCAACTCTGTCTCGTCTTCCTGCTTCCACACCCTCCGCCTCCTTCGTAAGACCTTCAAATGGATCCCCTCGAACACCGAAAGACCGTCACTCACGCCCTGGTCACCAGCAGACTCGACTACGGCAACGCACTCTACGCCGGAATAAACAAAAACCTAACCCGCAAGCTACAGAACATCCAGAACGCCGCCGCAAGACTGGTCCTCAACCTGCCAAAACACTGCCACATCTCCCAGCACCTGCGCACACTCCACTGGCTCCCTGTCGAGGCGAGAATCACCTTCAAGATGCTCACCCACGCACACAAGGCCCTCCACGGCACCGGACCAGCATACCTGAACAGCCGACTCAAATTCCACGCACCCCAAAGGACCCTACGATCAGCCCAGCTCTCCTACGCCGTGGTCCCCCGCACCAGAAAGACCAGATCGGGAGGCCGCTCCTTCTCCTTCCTCGCGGCCAAAGCATGGAACGCCCTTCCGCTCCACCTCAGACAGACAACATCGCTCCCCATCTTCGCAAGAAACCTCAAAACCTGGCTCTTCGACAGACCCCCTCCTTGATGGATGGAACCTGCACCCCCCTCCCCACCCCTAGAGCCTTGAGACCCTTGCGGGTGAGTAGTCGAGCTTTAACAAACCCCTGATTGATTGATTCTGTCTCCCCCCGCCCATGGCAGGCTAATCGTCGGATGTTGGCGGAGCGCGCCGACTTCGAAATTCTCCCAAATTGCAATTTAGACAATCACACAAGAGGGTATATTTCACCACCAGGTCTTATTTAATCTCATCACTGAGATTAAATAAGACCTGGTGGTGAAATATACCCTCTTGCGTGATCGTCTAAATTGCAATTTGGGAGAATATACCTACATATATATACAGTTCGGCTGGCCCCAGGTGGAACACTGCTTTGGATATATATATATATATACCTACATATATATTTGAGATGTCATCAGTGATGTCATCAGTGATGTCACTGACCATGTCATGAGTGATGTAATATGTGACGTCATAAGCAGTGCATTGCGGGGCGCGAGTTATAGTTACCTGAACTAACTATAACGGGGAATTTCACGGGTTTTGTACGAGTGCAATGTCCAACTAACTATAACTGTCCCTAAAACCTATGGTTTTTTCAGTGAATTTGTAAGGTTTTTTAAATGCTAATTTCTAACTATAAGGTGCCTGAAACCTATGGTTTTTTCAGTGAATTTGAAAGGTTTTGTAAATGACAATTTTTAAATGTATTAATTGTTATATTTATTTTTTTGATACTGATTTACTACATTTTTTTAAACTATTTATTTTTAGATATTTTATTTTTTAAAATACATTGTAATTACATTATACATTACATTACAAAATATACTTTCTCAGAATGAATTACTTTAGTTTAAATACTTTGCAAATAGGCAAAAAACTTTTAAGTACAGTAGTTACAGTTGTTGCAATGGGCAACACAATTTCAAACACAATGCAACATTGAGCTCAATGTGAATTTCAAGTTAAATGCAATTAGTTACTTTATGGATTACTTTTCTAACCACAGGACTGGATCCTAGATTCAGTCCTGGGACATCTCCTGTAAACAGTTGAGTAAAAGCGTTTTGGTTACAGTAGTGATTTTTAAGGAATATTATTGTATTTTAAAAGTTGACACTTAGAAACTTTTTCACATAGAATCACCAATGTTATCCTATGGGAGGAAATTCACTTAGCAGGTAAGTAGTGTTATCGTTACTTTTTCTTACTCAGTGGTGGATCCTGGATCCAGCACTGGTGCATCTCCTGTAAACAGTTGAAAGAATGCGTTTAAGTCATACAGGCAATTTTTAAGGAATATTTGTAGTTTGTGAAAATCGACACTTTGAAACTTTTCTGCTGAAAACCAGACAATGGATTCCTATGGAAGGAAATACAAGTTACTGGTAAGTACGGTTAGAATTACTTTTCAGGGTCAGTGCTGGGCTAAAAGATGCACTGGGTTCTCTCCTGATAACAGGTGAGTAAATCGGAATTCGTAGTTCGGCTGATTTTAGAGGAATATTATAAAGTTCCAAAACTCCACACACAGAAGAATTTCCAAGTGAAACTAGTCAATGTTAGCCTATGGAATGAAATTCAAGTTACTGGTAAGTACGGTTAAAATTACTTTTCAGGATCAGTACTGGGCTCAAAGATGCAGCACTGAGGTCTCTCCTGATAACCGGTGAGTAAATCGGAATTCGTAGTTCGGCTGATTTTAGAGGAATATTTGTATGTTTCAAAAATCGACACTTAGAAACTTTTTCAGCAAAAAGCAGGCAATGATATCCTATGGAAGGAAATTCAAGTTACTGGTAAGTACAGTTAAAATTACTTTTCAGGATCAGTACTGGGCTCAACGATGCAGCACTGAGGTCTCTCCTGATAACAGGTGAGTAAATCAGAATTCGTAGTTCGGCTGATTTTAGAGGAATATTATAAAGTTCCAAAACTCCACACACAGAAGAATTTCCAAGTGAAACCAGTCAATGTTAGCCTATGGAAGGAAATTCAAGTTACTGGTAAGTACGGTTAAAATTACTTTTCAGGATCAGTACTGGGCTCAAAGATGCAGCACTGAGGTCTCTCCTGATAACCGGTGAGTAAATCGGAATTCGTAGTTCGGCTGATTTTAGAGGAATATTTGTATGTTTCAAAAATCGACACTTAGAAACTTTTTCAGCAAAAAGCAGGCAATGATATCCTATGGAAGGAAATTCAAGTTACTGGTAAGTACGGTTAAAATTACTTTTCAGGATCAGTACTGGGCTCAAAGATGCAGCACTGAGGTCTCTCCTGATAACAGGTGAGTAAATCGGAATTCAGTAGTTCGGCTGATTTTAGAGGAATATTATAAAGTTCCAAAACTCCACACACAGAAGAATTTCCAAGTGAAACCAGTCAACGTTAGCCTATGGAAGGAAATTCAAGTTACTGGTAAGTACGGTTAAAATTACTTTTCAGGATCAGTACGGGGCTCAAAGATGCAGCACTGAGGTCTCTCCTGATAACCGGTGAGTAAATCGGAATTCGTAGTTCGGCTGATTTTAGAGGAATATTTGTATGTTTCAAAAATCGACACTTAGAAACTTTTTCAGCAAAAAGCAGGCAATGATATCCTATGGAAGGAAATTCAAGTTACTGGTAAGTACGGTTAAAATTACTTTTCAGGATCAGTACTGGGCTCAAAGATGCAGCACTGAGGTCTCTCCTGATAACAGGTGAGTAAATCGGAATTCGTAGTTCGGCAGATTTTAGAGGAATATTTGCACAGTGGTGAAGGAAGGGGGTGGGGCCTGAAGTGACATGTCTGCAAACACGCCCTGTGGCGCGTTTTAAGTTGGCGAATTAATTCCTCCTCAATCCCGAGGGTCCCTAGGGGCCAACTGGCCCACCAGATACCTCCAGTATGCGCTAGAGAGCTGCGTTGCAGAGAGGTGTTCAGAGGCCACGCCCCTTTTACAACACTCTGCAACGCAGCTCCGTGGCGCTTACTGGAGGTACCTGGTGGGCTTGTTGGCCCCCAGGGACCCTCAGGATTGAAGAGGATTTAATTCCCCATCTTAAAACACGCCACGGGGCCTGTTTGCACACATGTCACCTGAAGCCACGCCCCTCCCTTCACCACTGTGCAAACACGCCCTGTGACGCGTTTTAAGTTGGGGATTAAGTCCCTTGAATACTGAGGGTCCCTGGAGTCCAACTAGCCCACCATGTACCTCCAAAGCGCCACAGAGCTGCGTTGCAGAGAGGTGTAAAGGGGCGTGGCCTCTGTACACCTCTCTGCAACGCAGCCCCCTGGCGCATACCGGAGGTTCCTGGTGGGCTAGTTGGCCCCAGGGACCCCCAGAATTCAAGGGGAATTACTTCCCTTCTTAAAACGCGCCAGGGGGAGCGTTTGCAGACTGCTGCAGGGAGGGGCGGGGCCTCCAGCACGATGCTGGTCTTTTTTTTTTTTTGCTTTTTCTGCCCAGGGGTCCTTGTGGGACCCCTGAGCAGACCTAGGGGTCAGGGTGTTTCTACCCTGCCCCCTTTGTGCGTTTTGCACACTTGTTTCTTGTGCTTTTTTTTTTTTAATCGGCGAGATCCGCGCACCCTAAGCGCATCCCGCCCTTTAAAAAAAAAATGCTTTTTTCTTCCCAGGGGGTCTTTGTGGGACCCCCTGAGCAGACCTAGGAGGTCAGGGTGTTTCTACCCTGCCCCCTTTTTGCGCTTTGCGCACTTGTTTCTGTCCCTCAGTTCTACCGAGGGACAAAATGGCTGCCAACACTTCCTGATTTGGAGTGTTGACAGCCACTTGACAGCCAATTAGCATGCAGCTCGTGAGCAGGAGGGTACGCGGACCCTACTCGGCCATAGATATATATGTGACTTTACTTTTGATTTTCTCAGGAACTACTGAACGGATTTACACCATTTAAGCAAAAGGCATGACACTGAACCAAGGGCTACCTATTTGCCAAATTTGGTGTAATTCCGTTCAGCAGTTCGGGCTGTAGCCGCAATGAACGGTTCCTATGGAAAAATGAATGGGGAAAACGCGTTTTGGGACCCCCCTTTTTTCTCGGCGCCCGCTTGACGAATCACCCTGAGACTTTCAGGATAGGAGCGGACCGGAGCGCCCCAACAAGTTGGAAGCTTTCGTGAAGATTCGTCAACCGGCGCCAACGTTATTTCAAATAGAATGTTACGGATTTCCTATGGAAAATAGGTCCTAACTATAACTATCTACTGGCGACCGCCAGTAGATAATATATATATGGTTACTCAAATATGTAATGTGTTTGAAGTGAAGTACTTTCCCTACTGTTGCTTAGACTGGAGTGGGAATAGTAAATGTAATCCTTTAGAAGTCCAACGCTTTCCCCGACTGCTGCACAGACTGGAGTGGGAATAATAAATGTAATCCTTTATAAGTCCCACACTTTTCCCTACTGTTGCACAGACTGGAGTGGGAATATTAAATCTTACCCAGTCAAAGTCCAATGATTTCCCTACTGTTGCACAGACTGGAGTGGGAATATAAAATCTTACCCCTCTGAAGTCAAGCGCTTTCCCTACTGTTGCATAGACTGGAATGGGAATGGTCAATCTTACCCCTCCGAAGTCTAACACTTTCCCTACTGTACCACACACTGGAGTAGGAATAGTAAATCTAACCCCTCCGAAGTTTAATGCTTTCCCTACTGTTGACCTGTTTGGAGTGGGAATAGTACATTTAACCCCTCTCAAACCTACGCTTTCCCTCCTGTTGCATAAACTGGAGTGGGAATAGTTATTCTATTATTCCCAGACTCCAATACTATTATTCCCAGACTCCAATACTTTTCCTAATAATGTTTTATATATATATATATATATATATATATATATATATATATATATATATATATATATATATATATATATATATATATATATATATATCACCGAAAAACCCAAAGGTTGCAGGGACGTTATAGTTAGGCTCACATTATACACGCACAAAACCATAGAAAAAAACATAGAAATTAAGCACCTGAGCTAACTATAACTTACGCCCCTGCAATGCACTGCTTTTGACCTCACATATGACATCACTCATGACATGGTCAGTGACATCACTCATGACATCTCAAATGACATCATTCTATGGTTTTTCACATAGCTATGTGAGTTGCAGAATGGGTGGGAGACTGGATGTATAAATGGGATTATGTGTCTCTAAGTGCGCATGTAACTCACTGTAACTTCAAAGTATATGTCTTGCCTTTAAAGCACATAGTTTCATGCGGCTTATACTTTACAGTAAAAACTGTGCGTTTGTTGGACAACATAAACGTAAAAACTGTGCAAGACTGATTCTACGCACACCATAAGGATATAAATAATTATAACCAGTAGTAGTGGTTATTGTCGACTGCACATCTCATGTCAAGTGCAACAATTGTAAGAAAATATCAAGATATATCAGATTGGTGCTATATTGGTACAAATGCACCCTACTACCATAGATGCATAAAACACATAAGTATGAGTACTTCTGTGCAAACATGAAGGACCGTAGTACCAAAGCACTTTCAAAAACAGTCAAAAGGAACAGTTTCAAGTCTTCACATTACTTCGTATTCACATAACTATTGATTCTAAAATTGAAGACAGAAGTCAGATGGTTGTAGACCGTGATGTGTATTAAAACCATGAAAATCAGCCGGCACGGGTTTCGTCACACAGTGACTTCTTTAAGGCTGTAAGCATATACATACAAGTAAAGTAATTTGCAATGTGTTCTAAAGCCAATCACTTTTTGTCAACACAATAGTTTCCAAATATTATTACATTTCGATGTCAAATTACTAGGAAGGAAGAAAGAAACCCTTGATTGTGCCTTTGTGTGATAATGATAAAGATCATTTATTACATGCATTATGTGAAAAGAAATAGATCTACCATCACACCCGTGTTATTGGGGATTTGATTGTGTCCATTCCTCCAAGAAGTAGAGTTAGATGGAAAACAAAGAGAAAAAGAAGAAGAGAAAACGTTTAATTCCAGACCCCGACAAAAATTGTCACTGAGCCCATACTGTAAATGGTAGAAAGGAAGATGAGCATTAGTCCTTCACCTAAACCGGACGAAAGACTGGGAGAACGGAATGTAAAATGTATCCTTTTACTGACCTAGATTCACGGTCGATTGGTCATAAGTTATGAGGAATTATTTATGAGTCAACATGCATTGCTGAGGCTAAAAAATAATAATAATAGGAACGTGGCATCGTTAGTCGCATGAAAGCCCTAGTCTTTAAAAATAAGAATTAGTCCAATTGTAATTGAAAAATGGCTTACAGTCATTATGTTGTAGTGAGTTCCGCGTTCTAAATGTTCTGGATAGGGCAAAGTGTCCAAACCAGTCAAGTCAAGTCAAAGAAATTTATTGAGCGCACATATCACCCGGAGGTCTCATGGCGCTAGCGTACAACTCCACTGGGGCTGGAGGTCAGATGAAAGAACGTTATAGATGATCAAATAGCCAGGTTTTTAATTTCTTGTGGAATTGCTTGTGATCTGTGACGGAGAGTAAATGTAATGGAAGTTTATTCCAAAGAGCAGGTGCAAGGAAGGAAAAAGATCTACCGCCATTCCTGGCGGTGCAAATTTTACGTGGGGTAAGGAGAGATTTGGTGCTTGACCTGAGCATCCTGTTCGGCTGATACCAGCTGAGTTTTTTAGCGAAGTAGCTTGGCCCATTTCCGTACATGTTCTTGTGCACCAGACTGAGGATCTTGAAGCGGATTCGCTTCCTACTAGGGAGCCAGTGGAGAGTCTTCAGACTGGGCGCTGATGGAGACCTCGAAGGGAGGTTTAGTACAAGTCTGGCAGCAGTATTTTGCAAGACTTGAAGCCTAGAGTAGAGCTCCTCATTGATGGAGGCCAACAGGGCATTTCCATAGTCGATATGACTTATGATTAGTCCCTGGACAAGTGGTTTCCTCGATTCAGTTGGGATCCATTGAAAGATTTTACGTAAATTGCACATTATTCCATAACAGGTGCTGATTATATGGTTTATATGGCTTTTCATTGACAACTGATTATCAATCATTACTCCAAGGTTCCGCACCACGGGTTTTGGAGATGGACAGGGACCCAAATTCTGAGGCCACCAGTCATTCGACCAAAATTCGTGTGCCCTACCAAAGAGAATGACCTCTGTCTTGCTACCATTAAGCTGAAGGTGGTTGGTACGCATCCAGTTATCGATGTGGGTCATGCAGTTTTTGAAACGGATCCTTGTGTCGGTGGGATCAGGGCCTAGGGTAATCAATAGCTGGGTGTCATCAGCATATGACACTACATCAAAACCGTAGGACCTGATCACTTTGGCCAGAGGTGTCACATAGAGGTTAAAGAGCATGGGACTTAAGATGGAGCCCTGAGGGACACCCATTTTTACTGGCCGACTGCGGGAGACCAGGGTGCCGACTTGTACGGTGGTAGTTCGGTCAGTTAGATAGCTTCTGAGCCAGTCCAGGGCCACACCCATGACACCCATCTCCCAGAGCCGTTGTTCTAAAATGCTATGGGAGATGGTGTCGAAGGCAGCTGACAGATCCAACAGGACAAGCATAGCTGACTGCCCGTTGTCCTGGGCTAGTCTTATGTTGTCGACAACCTCCACTAACGAGGTTTCAGTGCTGTGGGCGGCCCTGAACCCCAACTGTGAAGGATCCAACAATCCGTGACTCTCCAGGTGGGTGGTGAGCTGCTTGTTGACCAAGGACTCAAGTACCTTTCCAAAATAAGGAAGCAAGGAAATTGGGCGGTAATTGCTAGGTACCTTAGGGTCAGCAGTCTTCCTTATATGTTAAATCGGTGGCCTCCCGTTCTGTTACTGGCCACAAAGGTCTGGTCTGGGGCATTGACGATTGTTCAACACCACCGTGTGTCCTTTCATGCTGTTAACTACCATATGTCTCCTTTTTTCTTGCACAACATGTTTTAAACTGACAGTGAATTTCGTAAGTTAAGCACTGACTTCACCTATGCACACCTTAGCGTGTGTGCATAGTTCGCACTAGCTCTGGGCAAACTCACCCTGAGCCACTGGTCCTGAAGAAAGCCAATCAAATTGGAGCATATTGCCTGAAACATGTAGACCATTTCACTCTGACCATTTTCACAATTTTTTGGGCTTGTGAGACCATATCTTCTCACTCACGTCCAATAACTCTTTTTAACCCTACCCCAGGGACTGCATAATAAAGGTTCTGGTACTCCGCAGTTAGTTTTAAATTTTCACTCTCAGAAGGAGACCTCTTTGATGACTGTGACCCTCAGGTCTATCCAAGTTGAATTTTGAGCTCGTTCTCATTGTTTGTTGATTTAGCCCTAGGGGAGACAAATGAGCCTCTCCGTTTTGTCCTCTCTCACTTTTTTGTTTGATATATATATATCTTTTCAGACATTTTTATTCATCCCTTGCTGTCACTATGGTTTTCCTTAATATCATCATCTATTTTCCCTTTTACTGTAGTGTATAACCTACATATTTTATTGCACCTCATATACACTCATATCTTTTTATATACATGTAATTTTTAAAAGTACACCTCAATTGACAAACCTGTGAAATATCTTTGCTGTTCTCCAATTTTTATCTCAACCCTTCCCACTCTGCTTTCAGTGATACTAATGTTGTAATCAAACCACAACCTTCCTTTCATATTTTACTTTTGTTACACAACTTCTGAATGGGCAGTGTTTTTTAACCCTTTGTAAGACTCCTGTTAAGAAGCTTAATTAGGTAGTGGCTTTGAGCAGATTCCGCATGAGAGCCCATACACCCACTTAACAATCTGCTGTTAAAGCATGACATTTATACTTTACTTTGTAAAAAGTAGTAAATTACAACCCAAACATTCCCTAATGAGCAATATTTCCATAGCACCCTGCTTCTCAGATTTACAATCTACTCTTTTTTGTTCCTTTTCCCCCCGCACTTTTGGCTCCATTTCCATGGTAACCATGCTTGGATCACTGACTGGGGAGAGTGTAAAAATTAATCTGCTGCCGCCCTTGCCTTTGTTTGTGGATTCCTTCAGGGACTCGGAGTCCCAGCTTCACGGAGGCTAGGAGGAGGAGCCTGGGGACATGCCAACGCCACCCATGCTCATAAGCGCTGTTGGACTCCCACGGCGCGGGAGAGTGTAAAAAGTAATCTGCTGCTGCCCTTGCCTTTGTTTGTGGATTCCTTCGGGGACTCGGAGTCCCAGCTTCACGGAGGCTAGGAGGAGGAGCCTGGGGACACACCCATGCTGCCCATGCTCATAAGCACTGTTGGACTCCCACAGCACAGGCCACATGCGGGCCATGCCCGGGTGAAGCCCGGGCCAAGGGTGGGCCCGTCTGCGCCCGTCAAAGCCCGGAGGAGGCTGGGCTGGGCCCCTCCTCTTGGTTCTGCCTTCCTGGTGCCTTGGCCCTATTTTATTTACACCCAGGAGCTGCTGTTTAATCAAGCTATACAGGGAGCCAAGCAGAGGGCAGAAGGGAAGTCCTTTGATGCATCTTGGATGACCCCAGAATGGTTTTCTGAGTCCACATACAGTTTCATTAAGGAAAGCCCTAGTGGGGCATCACTGTTATTAAGCGATCCTTGGAGAGACTTGCACAGCCAGAGGGGAAGAGGGATAGAAGGGTAAAGCGGGCTTCATTTTTTCCCCTTCATCCTTACATTGAGCATAGGCGCACACCCACCTCACCATTACCGCTTACCCTCTTTTCCGTCCATTTTTAACTCTTTTTTAACATGGTCAGGCAAGCCACGGGGGAGCTAATCTTAAGGGGTGTTTTTCAGCGGTGTCGTGCAGCCCTACCTTTGCTAAAGCATCCCCCTCATCCAGTAGGGTATAATGGGGAAACGAAAGACAGCTGCTGTAATTCACGCAGTACCGGCAACCACGACCATGGACTGCTTCCTACAGTGAGCATCTGGGATTATTGATAAGGAAATCAATCTGGTGGCACGTTGGCTCTCACGTTCACCGGCAAATGAACAGCACCCCCATGCTTCCAGCCCTGCAAATGACCAGGCCCTCTCCCGGTGCTCACCAGAGCTGGCGGAGTGGGCAGTCTCTTCCCTACCCCCTCCACCCGGTCAAGGTCCAAGTGAATTTAGGAGAGATGAAACCCAGATTGCCAGGGGGAGGATTAGTAGGATACAGTCAATTCCTGCATCCGTCTCCAATCCAGTAGCAACACATTCCAGATGCTCAGGAGGGGGGATACGTGGGGGGATTGGAAGTGGGGCCAAGGCTAAGTGCTCCACTCCAGGTGCCAGGGCAAAACGTCTTAGAGTGGACAACTCGACCTCCATCATCACAGGAGCAGTTCCTCCTTCGAAAGATGAACTGGCAGCTATGCTGGAATCTTGTGTGGGCTCTCTACTTGACGGACTGGACTCTAAATTAGAACCAATTAGGCAACGACTACTCTCAATCGAGAGGGAACTTTCCAACTGGTCTCAACGAAATAAGATGGCCAATCATTCAGCTGGCATAAGACAAGCCACCCCATCATCCAGAAATAACCAGAAGGGCCCTAGTCAGCTTGCTTTACCAATTGCGACAGGGGAGGTCCACAAGGCCTGTACCCCTCATCTCGGGAGCATCACTGCCCCCTCCGTGCCTATACCTCTGACCGGCCCGTTCCCACTCCTTATGGAAGAAACACGGATGGGGGCACGCCCTCTGGATTCGACCAGGTCAGAGGCCAGTCGCAGCAACGGCACGATTCCTGGGATGGGGCTCGGGGGAGGTGAGGCTTCCATCCCTGCTACCAGTGGGCTGGGAACACAGCCCCAGGGCTCAAACATTATACAATTACCACCAGAAACAACACCGTACGTTGTGGTCCTGGGCAATGTTTCTGTGCTAAAGCCAGGTTTCAGCGAGGGCTTTTGTCAGCTAAAAAATAAAGTCCTGCATTGGCTGAACAATAATACAACTTTGGGCTTTAGAGTGGCGAGGCACATCATTATGGTTTGGAGGGTGGCCTGGATAGGAGGATCCAAAAAGAGTAGTGGCGGTGATTGTGTAATAATTAATTTCAACTGTCCGCATTTTGCAGAGAGAATTCTTCATGCAGCCAGTCGTCGTAACAGTACGGGCCCCGTTAACTTCATCACGGCTCTTTCTCTGGGCTACTTCTACAAACCTCCACCCTTGGATCCAAGCCCAAGCTCTTGGCTCCCTAGGAGACCATCTCGCATGGCCTTTCACAAGTGGTCTCAGGTTCCCCCACCTGTCCCTCTTTTCAACGCATTTGCACCACTGGGGCTTCTCGAAAATTGTGATTGACTTGAAGGGAAAGTGTCTACGATCCCAAAGGCCCTTTCTCTACAACCGGATACCGTGCATCGGCAGGCCCAATGTAATTTGAGCAGTTTCCCTAAGGGCATTAATTCCTGCAACCTTTTTTCCTGGAATAGAGCCGGTTTGGCTATCAAGTTCGCAGATCCAGAGTGGCATTGTTTCATTCAAAAGTTTAATATCATTTTCCTGCAATAGACCTGGACCGTAGACAACCCTTTCTGGAAGGGTACAAGACGTTTAACGTGCCCGCAATTCCCTCCGGGGCTGGCCGCCCTAAGGGGGTCTCACTGTATATGTCTCTCTCAGGCGGAAAGGAGGTATTGAGGTTTTGAACACTGACAATCCTTGCCTGCAGGCCCTGCTATTCTCCTGAGGGCCAAGCAGATTACTTCTTTTGAATTTTTATAATGCTACGTCATCCCTTCCTGAGATTTGTAATATCACACGCTTGGGTTCTTTCGTGACCAACTTTATTGCTTCCCCTTACCACACTGGTAATATCGTTTTGTTGGGTGATTTTAATGTTCATCCCTGTGGGGACTCAAGGTTGCAGGGTAATGGGGGTTCTCCCTGTCCTCGTTTTGATGATGTGCACTTTGAACATAGTGGCCAGGGGGACAAACTTAATTCCCTAGTTCGTGATCTTGATTTGCAATCAGCCATGGGCAAATCGGACCCAGACCAGAGAAATTTAATTCCCACCTTCAAGGGGCTTGGTCGCGAGTCCTCCATTATTGATTTTATCTTAGTCTCCACCCCTCTTTTGTACTTGATTCTTGATTTTTCTATTACAGCGAGTAATCATAGCAGCCATAACCGGCTATGTCTCAAAGCTAGCTGGCCTGTATTGGGGTTGAAAAGGAGAAGGGAGGGGTACTACGGCCATCAGACGGGGGCAGAAGGCTTTAATGAGCGCAGATTATCCCTGGTTCCTTTTACGAGTCCTTCCTGGACAAGTGCAAAAATTAGATCCAGATCTGTCGGGCGCGGAGAGGCAACCGGACAAGGCCATTGTCAACACCTTTGAATCTATTTCTCGCTCTATTGCAGAGTTATTGATGGTCCCCGCCCCTAAAAGCCAACGAGCTAGGGCACCTGGATGGTATAGTCCAGAATGCTCGCTTGCTGCTAGGAGGCTTACGGAAGCATTGCAGGCCACCCCCAGGGATAGTGCTTTAGTTAAAATTTGTAGAAAGCAATATAAAACAGCCCTGAGCAAACATAAGGAGGCATTGAAGGAGGAAGCATGGAGCAAGCTCATGGCAGCTTCAAACATTAAGAGCAGTGCAAAGTTTTGGAGCATCATTAACAGACCCTTCCAGGGAGTAGAGAACGTTAACTTCCTGGATGCCCATATTACAGAGAATGACTGGGTCAGTCACTTTGAGGGTTTGGGGGCTCTCCAGCCCAGCATCCCACACCTAGGGGGGGACTGAAAATATTGCCCTGTCAGTTACGGAGGAAGAAGTGTGGCAGGAAATCACTGGTATGACACGTAACAAGGTCCCTGGATGGATGGAAATCCCCCTGACCTATACCTGTCCGATTTGGAGTTTTGGGCACCCCTGCTCACCTCTGTTATCAACGCGGCTGTTAGGTCCGGCCCCCCGGACTCTTGGGCAACCTCCATTATCATCCCAGTTTTTAAAAAGGGGAACAGGGATAGTACTCATTGCTACAGGCCTATTTCCCTGTTGGACTCGGCGGTTAAAGTAGTCGGACGGATCCTGCTGGACAGGCTATCCACTTGGGCTCTTATCAATAACATCTTATCAGATGCCCAATATGGTTTCCGTTCCGACCGCTCCACGACTGACCAATGCCTGAACCTTTTTATGATAATGAATAAGTACACAGTAGCCCGCCCTGGTACCATCTTTCTGGCCTTAATGGATCTCTCATCTGCGTTTGATTGTGTGAACAGAACTGTCTGGGTCAGTGAATGGGTGAGTGAGTGGTTTTGTAGATGTGTGAGTTTCTGTGTGGCTCTGTGAGTGGGTCTGTTGGTGCCTGCATAGCTCTGTGAGTGGGTTGTGAGTGCCGCATGTGTGGTCAAGTAATTGGGTGTGTAAGTAGATACATGGGTCTGTGATTAGATGTGTGAGGGCCTGCATGGGTATATGAGTGTCTATATGAGTGCCTGCATAGGTCTGTGAGTGAGTGTCTGAGTGTGTGGTTCTGTGAGTGTGTCTGTGACTGCCTGTGTGGGACTCTGAGTCGGTGTGGAATTGCCAGCATAGAACATTGAGTGGGTGTGGGAGTACCTGTGTGGGTCTGTGAGTGGGTGTCAGTGTGCCTCTGTGGGTCTGTAAGTGGATGTGTAAGTGGATACATGGGTCTGTGAGTGGGTGTGTGAGTACCTGCATAGGTCTGTGAGTGGATCTGTGAGTACCTGTGTGGGTGTGTGAGTAGGTCTGTCAGTACCTGCAGGTTACAGGGACGTTATAGTAAGGCTCAGATTTCACTCATACAAAACCAGTGAAATTCAGCAGTTATAGTTATAGTTAACTGAGTTACATCACTCATGACATGGTCAGTGACATCACTGATGACATCTCAAATGACATCACTGATGACAGCATCCACAGAATCTCTCACACACCCACTCACACCCCAATATAACCTTTCATTCACCCACTACAACTGCCACACTACCATTCTCAAAACCATTGACACAACCATACCAGTATGTAAACACCCACTCACTGATTCATAGATCTACACACACATCCACTCAGTCACCCCTACAGCCACTCATACACCAACTCAGGAGTGTTGTAATATCTGGGGCAATTAGCTATGCATGGTGAGGATAGGATAGAACTCTCACTATAACATTTCTATGGTTTTGTACACTTAGAATGTGAGCCTAACTATAACGCCCCTGTAATTTTTGGGTTTTTCAGTGAATTCTATGTTTTTTTTATGTGAGTAATTTTAATTTCTTTACGTTAGTACAACCCCTGCTTGGCAGGGTTAGCCACAGGGCCTGACTTAAACAAATAGGGGAGGGGGCCCGCGCAGCACCCCTCCCTGGGTTGATTTCGCCCGGGGGACACCATCCTCTGGGGCTTGGACATTATCCAATGGGGGAGGGGGGCCATGCAGCCTCCCTCCATTGCCCAATTTCAGCCCCGGGGACCTCATTCCCCGGGGCCAGGCTGTTTGAGAGCTCCAGCATGGAGAAAGTGGAGTTATGTTTGCTTTTACTTGGCAAAATCAAACAGCTACCTCCCGAGGGTGGGCACGTCAGTATTAAGCAGGAGCTGGCCCAGGGGCATGGCGGTCCCCAGGGGCATAAATGGCTTCATGAGGGGGGCCGTAAAACTTTGCCCAGGGGAGGTGGTGGTCCCCAGAGCCAGGGGTTCCACACCCCCCCTTAAATACATTGAATTGCCCCGGGGAGTTGACGGTCCCTGGGGCTGCAGGGGGGGCCACGTGGGTCCCTGCATAAATGTAACTTGATTTGCCCCGGGGAGGTGGCGGGCCCAGAGAGCCCGCCCGCATACATATTTTAAAGTGCCCCGGGGAGGTGGCGGTAACCGGGTCTCTCATAGGCCCTAGGAGTGGGGCCCGTATGCCCCCTCCTTTATATAATGGCTCATGCCCCGGGGACCTGCCCACCCAGGGGCTAAACATTATAGAAGCACTGGAGCCCGCGCCTCTTTTTTTTCTTTATTTTTCATCAGGAACCACAGATCCTGCGTATCTCCCGCTGAAAAGTTTTAAAAAAATGCTTTTTTGCCCTTTGGGGTCACTGCGGGACCCCCGCAAGAGGCCTAGAGGGTCAGGGTATTCCTACCCTGCTCCCTTCTCTTTTTTGTTTTATGTTTTCTTGTGGGTCTCCACTGAAGCCGAGTCCCAAGATGGCTGCCAACACTTCCTGGTTGAAGTGTTGGCAGCCAATCACATTTCAGTACGGGGACTGTTGGATTCTCAGAGGATCTGTGTCCCTATATAAACAAATTCAGCAAAATAAAAAATGCTTTTCCTTTGGAATCCAGGTCCTAACTATAAATAATATACATATATAGGTAAAATATATTACTTACTGGCGGTCGCCAATAGGTAGATATGGTTAGGACCAAAGTTTCCATAGGAAAAACGTTTTTTGTTTTGTCAATAACTTTGGCGCCGCTTGACGAATCTCCACCAAGTTTTCACAAAACTTCCCCTTTTTGGTTCAGCTGCTGTGTTGAAAGTATCGGGGTGATCAGTCAAGCGGGCACCGAGAAAAAAAGGAGGTCCCAAAACACATTTTCCCCTTGTTAAGTCTATGGTGATTTTTCATCTTTTGAACATGACTACAGTCCGAACTGCTGAACGGAATTACACCAAATTTGTCAGAAGGCTAGATGTTGGTCCAGAAAGCGTGCTTTTTGTGATTTGGTGGAAATCCATTCAGTAGTTTTTGAGATATCCATCTTTAAAAAATACAGATATCTGGGGAAATAAAGAAAAGGGGGCAGAGTAGGAATACACTAGATATGGTGGGGGTCCCACAGGGACCCCGCCACGTTTTAAAAGCATTTTAAAAAAAAATGTTGCTAAGGACTCATGAGTGGATGCGCGAATCCACAGCAAAATTAAAATATATGTGTATATATATACATATATATATATATATATACACACATATATATATTAATCAAAAATAGAAATCGGGTTAAACTTACCTGTGAATATTCTACCACGCATATGCCTTTACCATGCATGCTTTTACAAAGGAAATGTAAGTATTTTATAAGTAAGTATAAACCCATTACACACACATATAGATAGACAGACAGACAGACAGACAGACAGATAGATAGATAGATAGACAAATATATATATATATGTAAAAAAAAGTGTTTCTACTTACCTATATAAATACTTTCATTTTCGTGGTAAAGGTATTCTTGGTAAAGGCATACTAGTGGTAAAAAAGTTTTTGTAAAGACTGTTGTGGTAAAGACGCTGTCGTTGTTCCAGCGTTGTTGTAGAGGCATTTGTGGTAAATGCCCACTTGGTTCCATCATACATCCATTTATATATAGTATTAAATATTACTTAAATAGATTTGATTTACATTATGTTACAGTTATAGATTACAATATTTTCAATCTACTATTTTAAACTCCATATATGTATATATATATATATATATATATATATATATATATATCACACACAAAAAGGAGAAATGTCCGCGCTCTCAGGAGGTGCAGAAGTGGAGTTTAATGCACAAGGTTACGCATTTCGACAGACTAGCTGTCTTGATCACACAAAGGGTAAACAAAGGAGGTTCCTATACATAGTCTCCAGTTACGCAAACGGGAATGTACAAGACATCTTTCGTTAAAGGTTGGTCAAATACTTTGGAATTATGTTTAAGTACCACTTGGTTTGATATTATATATACTATTTTGGTTTCACATGCTTTCAATTTAAGTATTCTCAATTTACATTACCGCTATATGCTTTCATGAAGTATTTAACTGTGTTAAAATGGCTGCCACAGTACCATTATGTTCTGATACACAATGAACCCTATGTATGTTTTCTATTTTTACTGGAGACTATGGGGTCGATTCCGATTCGGGCCGGAAAAAGCACCGACCGACTCGGATCCGGAAAAAATACCGACCGACACGTACCAGTGGCGCCCGACACGCCAAGTACGATGCAAGCCGCGATAAATCCGACCGACACGTCAGGAAACCAAGCCGACCGACCGACCCGCTCGGAAAATAGCAATCCGGCCGGAAAACACGCGAATCCAACCGACCGACACGCACCCGGAACAAATCCGACCGAATCGTACCCGCCAACTCCAACCTGCAAAGTACGATGCAAGGCGCGAAAACACGACCGAGTCGGACGGAGGACAAGCCGCACGACCGACACGCATACAAAACCGAGCCGAAGCAACACAATACACCGCGACCGACGCGTACGCAGCATACAAAACTGCACAAACACAGCGTGAACGAAACGGAAAACACCGTACGAGACCAATGCACGGTCCGACTCGGTCACAAGAACGTTTCCAACATACACAAACAGCACAAAGGAAAAATCAACCAAAAAAGGCCAAACAAGCAATTACCAAGCCAATAAATACTGGGGGTGGGGACAGAGAACAAAGACACACCAACAACTCCACCTATATAAAGGACACAAATCACTACCATGAGCCTTTGCAAATGCCATTCCACTGCCAGCACCCAAGAGAAAGCAACCACACACCCACAGCTCATCCCTCACACAAGCCACACACCAGCAGCACACCAACAAATACCTACCTCACATACACCCAGCACAACACACACCCACACACCCTCACCTGCACACCAACACACACAGCACCCACTATCACCACCCATCACCATGCCCCCCAAGAAGAATCCCAAGTTCCTAGATAGTGAATTGGAAGTCATGGTAGACGAGATCCTCAGGGTGGAGCCACAGCTGTTTGGCACTCTGGTCCAACAGACCCCCATGTCGCAGAAAACCAAGATGTGGGAGAGGATCATCAACAGGGTGAACGCCCAATCACCATGTCGGCGCACAAAGACCGACATCCAGAACAGGTGGTATGACGTGCGCAGGAGGGTCCGGGAGCTGCTCAAGAAAGACTACCACCTGAGCCAATACACCGGCAGTGGCCCTCCTGCCAAGCCAGTATACCTCAGGCCCTGGGAGGAGAAGGTGCGGGCCATCCTTCCGCCAGTGAGCGTATATGGACTAGAGGACATCCCAGAGCCTGGTGAGTACACAACAAATGTACACAATAAACTGCCACAAAACACACACATCACTGTCAAGGGGAGAGTCAAACCATGCACTCATAGCAATTACACAGCAACTAGAACAGAATCATCCCAAAATGTGTATGTCAGTCAGATAAACACAACACATGCCATCAAAAAAGTCACATCCAACTGTGCCAACACATGTACAAACACAACCACAACTACAGCTAGGCAGTGGCACAAATAGAACTAACACACACATCCACACATGTAGCCACCACAACAACACCAACACACAGTGAAGACCACTCAAAGGAAGGAATTCTGTGTATGCTGGCCAAGTCAGTGTAGCCAATAGCATCATGGGAGTCGCACTCACACATATTGCCCCCCCACAACTGTCCCATCAACACCACCCTGAACCATGCTCACATCACAGGGAGTGGAGAAGGACTCACAAGATGGCTGACACTGGCTACTGCTGTGGGGAGCACAAGGCTCTGCTGCCAACTGTGCACCAACAAACAGCAGGACACCACTGACTGACATCCTGAGAGACAACTTACACTCCCTGCAATGCAAGCACGTTCCATGGTGGGATATCTGGCTGGCTGGCTGGGTGGGAAGGGGGACTTGCAGCACTGACCATAGTCACCAGCACCTCCCCTCACACCCCCCCAACACAAACTCCACAGTACCCACCTGGTAGAATGCAATGCCCTCCATCCTAACACAAGATCCCACAAAGCACCACCACCCTGGGTTATGTTGTGTGAAGCACAGGGACACTCTTGGGACTCTTAGCCAAACAACTGCCAGGACAACACTCCCAGCCATCCTGTCAGCACAGCCAGCCCACCCCACAGGGAAGCAGAGTCAAAAGGAAGGAAGCATGGGCATGCTGGGAAGGGGGTGGAGGCAATAGCATGATGGGAGTCGTAGTCACAGACATTGCTCAGCCTCACAACTGGCCCATCAACACCACTCCTGAACCATGCTCACATCACAGGGAGTGGAGAAGGACTCACAAGATGGCTGACACTGGCTACTGCTGTGGGGAGCACAAGGCCCTGCTGCCAACTGTGCACCAACAAACAGCAGGACACCACTGACTGACATCCTGAGAGACAACTTACACTCCCTGCAATGCAAGCACGTTCCATGGTGGGATATCCGGCTGGCTGGGTGGGAAGGGGGACTTGCAGCACTGACCATAGTCACCAGCACCTCCCCTCACCCCCCCAACACAAACTCCACAGTACCCACCTGGTAGAATGCAATGCCCTCCATCCTAACACAAGATCCCACAAAGCACCACCACCCTGGGTTATGTTGTGTGAAGCACAGGGACACTCTTGGGACTCTTAGCCAAACAACTGCCAGGACAACACTCCCAGCCATCCTGTCAGCACAGCCAGCCCACCCCACAGGGAAGCAGAGTCAAAAGGAAGGAAGCATGGGCATGCTGGGAAGGGGGTGGAGGCAATAGCATGATGGGAGTCGTAGTCACAGCTCTACATCCCCCACCACATGGCCCAGCAAGCTCACACTCACGCATGCACATCCCACAGAGAGTAGAAAGGCCCATCAAAGATGTCTGACACTGTTGCTGTGTCGTGGGGAGCACAAGGGCATGCTGGGAACTGCACATCAACCAACAGCAGGACACCACTGACTGACATCCTGAGAGACAACTTCCACTCCCTGCAATGCAAGCACGTTCCATGGTGGGATATCCGGCTGGCTGGGTGGGAAGGGGGACTTGCAGCACTGACCATAGTCACCAGCACCTCCCCTCACACCCCCCCAACACAAACTCCACAGTACCCACCTGGTAGAATGCAATGCCCTCCATCCTAACACAAGATCCCACAAAGCACCACCACCCTGGGTTATGTTGTGTGAAGCACAGGGACACTCTTGGGACTCTTAGCCAAACAACTGCCAGGACAACACTCCCAGCCATCCTGTCAGCACAGCCAGCCCACCCCACAGGGAAGCAGAGTCAAAAGGAAGGAAGCATGGGCATGCTGGGAAGGGGGGTGGAGGCAATAGCATGATGGGAGTCGTAGTCACAGACATTGCTCAGCCTCACAACTGGCCCATCAACACCACCCTGAACCATGCTCACATCACAGGGAGTGGAGAAGGACTCACAAGATGGCTGACACTGGCTACTGCTGTGGGGAGCACAAGGCCCTGCTGCCAACTGTGCACCAACAAACAGCAGGACACCACTGACTGACATCCTGAGAGACAACTTACACTCCCTGCAATGCAAGCACGTTCCATGGTGGGATATCCGGCTGGCTGGGTGGGAAGGGGGACTTGCAGCACTGACCATAGTCACCAGCACCTCCCCTCACACCCCCCCAACACAAACTCCACAGTACCCACCTGGTAGAATGCAATGCCCTCCATCCTAACACAAGATCCCACAAAGCACCACCACCCTGGGTTATGTTGTGTGAAGCACAGGGACACTCTTGGGACTCTTAGCCAAACAACTGCCAGGACAACACTCCCAGCCATCCTGTCAGCACAGCCAGCCCACCCCACAGGGAAGCAGAGTCAAAGGAAGGAAGCATGGGCATGCTGGGAAGGGGGTGGAGGCAATAGCATGATGGGAGTCGTAGTCACAGACATTGCTCAGCCTCACAACTGGCCCATCAACACCACTCCTGAACCATGCTCACATCACAGGGAGTGGAGAAGGACTCACAAGATGGCTGACACTGGCTACTGCTGCGGGGAGCACAAGGCCCTGCTGCCAACTGTGCACCAACAAACAGCAGGACACCTCTGACTGACATCCTGAGAGACAACTTACACTCCCTGCAATGCAAGCACGTTCCATGGTGGGATAACTGACTGGGTGGGTGGGTGGGTGGGAAGGGAGGTCTGGCTGTCAACCAAACACAATC